>VZRS01002118.1:413303-456584 GCA_013398055.1 Ifrita kowaldi
CATATCTAATATTAAGACTGACATAATTTTTTTAACATTTTAACAGATAACTTTGTTTTTTTTTTTTTTTTTGTCTTGACAGTCCGTGTTCAGAAGGATTCATTTCACATAATGGAAAACAAATTATGCCTTTTACCAATTAATGGTTTTAAACATTTGCATTTCATTGAGGCTAGAAGGCAAGAAAAAGTACACAGAGGAGAAATAGTTTGGGGAAAACAGTTGGAACTGACAAAACCAGCAGTGGATAGAGAGATGAAATTGAGAATCTGATGTGTGATGATAAGCAGCTTTTTAAAGATGCTCTCTGCTTGGGCTTTGTAGCTAAAGACAGAGGCCTGGTCATCTTCCCTGCCAACCCCTTACAATGATGTGCATTGTTCCCATGTAGTTGCCACCTGGCTGTTGTCATACACCTTGTTGCCCCTCAGGACTGAAGGGCTTTTGCTGCTGGTCTATAATATGCCTAAATCTCCATAGAAACCTAAGTATTATCATTAAACATCCCAGATAGTTATAAAGTACATGCATTAAATGAGATCGAATTACTTGGAATCTGCATATGAAAGGTTCTTGGAGAATTTTAAAACTAGAATTTCAACAGATTTTTTCAGTACACATTTGGAACACTGTCACAAAGTTTGGGCTTTTCTAGCTTCCCAGACAACAATGTTGTCTTATCATAGCAACTGCAAGGTTGTGGGAATGTTTGTTCACACCAAAACCTATTAATATTTTTCTCCAAATTACATCACATTAGAAATTGGAAACCACATTTATTGCATCTTGTGACAATATTTAAAAAAGACCTACACACCCTCTGCCAGCAAATAAAAAGAGACTTATATCTGAACAGGTACATTATTAAAAGTAGAAAAGCAACCCAATTTCTGCTTTACTAAAATCCCACTTGGTTTCCTCTAGGAGCAACACATCATGCACTATTACCCAAGTGATGTCTCTCCAGATTAATACAGGGAGCTATCCACTCTGTTAAAGGAAGAATGCTTTAGGCCACAGAAGAAACACAAATCATTTAAAGCTCCCTTTGCACAGGCGAAGGGAAAGAAACTGGAGAAGGGCTAGGAGAATCTAATTTGGTGCTGCATTTCTGTTCTTAGTAGGGACTGTTATATCTTCCAGTTCTCAAGAGAAGCTGAAGTAGCAAAACCTGCTGGAAAAGAGGTTTCTAGAGGTAGTGGATTTACTGCACTGGGCAAGCTGCAGCCTTTTGTGTTGTGATTGCAGTCACAGACGTGTTCTGGTTTCCCCTTTACAGAGATTTGTTTTGGTCATTCCACAGCAGTCTATTGCAAAACCACTGGTTGGTGGTGCATTGCTGCCAAAATTTGATAACTTATTTCAAAACTCTGGCTTATTTGGCTACATACAAGCAGCAGGATCTGATAACTCATGCGAAGCAGCATGAAATAGTTCCACCTGGCCCTTAGCATTTCCAAGGCAAGCGCAGTGCATTAAGTCCAGGAAAAGCTGTAGGTCACCAATGTGCTCTACTTTTGACAAATCTTCATGGGCTGTTTTTCTGAGATTGAATTTGTACTTTTATTTCCTCCTGCAGAAGCCTACTTATTTTTCATTGATTTACATTAAAGTAAGGAAAGCACTGATCCAGAAATAGTTCATGAATTGCATTCTCCAGTTTAATTAGAGGGAACAGAAAGTTTCTCGACAGACAGAATAGACAGCATTCAGCCTAAAATGCAACTCTGGACAGTAATGGCTGAGGCTAGCAATGAACTGAGGTCACAGCCAGTGCCAATTACCCCTTCCACTCATTATGCAATACATCAAGAATGATGCTATAGCATGTTCTCTGTTTTAATATTTAGTACTATATAGGAAATATATATGTTTAAATTTCTTTCTCAAATCTAAACTGTGTCAGAAACAGTCCAACAGTGAGTTCGTTGAGTTATGTCTTAAATGAAATTCTTATTTTCTTATTTCTTATTGCTTTTTCTAGCTATCTATAAATATTTTGCTACCAAGCCAATTAAATATTTGTAGTAACAAAAAGTCAATAATCCATATACATTGTTGTTACCTTGCTGCTGCAATAATTTTATGAACAGGATGTGAAATCTTAGAAGTTCACCAATAAACCTGTACTTGGGAGAACATAAAGATATGTATCAGCTGAGATCTGTGCCAGGGAAATTAAGGGCAAAAAGAGTACACAGCAGCTTTCCCAGATCATGTAAGCTTAAATTCTGTGTTGTAACATGATGATACTCAAATACTTGCAAGAGCTTAAATGGTATTGGGTAGAGGCATATGCAGTTCTCAGATTCTGGCAATAAATACCTTGTGTCTTATTCTCAGTACAGACACATGTTCGGAGAGGGCAAGGTTTGATACAGTCAGGGCATTCCAGGAAATGTCATAGTTCAGTTTCACCATGTTGATATTATATTGTCATAGAATTCAAAAGAAAAAATACTACGAGATTGAAAATACCCTATAAAACTTGTATTTTGGCTTGAAATGGTGGAAAAACTACTTTATGATTAGAGCATGAGGGCATGGCCAAGCCAACTGTTAGATCTTCAGAGCTATCCAAAACATCCTATTAACTTTTTTTTTACTTCTTGGCCAAGCCAACTGTTAGATCTTCAGAGCTATCCAAAACATCCTATTAACTTTTTTTTTACTTCTCTGGCTTGAAGGACAACTTAGCCTCAACAGACCACACCTAGAGTATTGGGTCACATACCATACCAACTGTTGAATTACAAATAGCATTTACCAACCTTTGTTTTTTTACATTTCATACCTACAGAACCCCTAAAACATACTCTTACCGTTGCAATGGAAACTTTGTTTCACAGAAAGGAATGAAATGTCAAAAAAGCCTACATATACTTTCTCCTGGATCTGATCAATTGATGCCAGCCATGGGATACAGAAACTAAATTCTGCTCAGCAGAAGGGAGAATTTCAGACTGTTTGCTCGTCAACAAGAAGGACTAAAATAAACATAGTTGTAACTGTGGTACACCATCTTAGCTAGCTAAAAGTACCTCATTTTGCCAATACTAGTTTGTACTGAGGCCATTCCCACTTTTAGAATAGGCTTCTTTGGATTGTCTCTTCCACCTGAGATTTGAGCTGGAAAATTTTCTAGTAGTTAATCACCTTTGATAAACACATCAAAACTACTGACAGAGTTACATCACACACTGCAAACACAAAAAAATACACAGGATTATGTGGATTCTTCCAACAGGAAGTACTACAGCATTTTAGAGTTGAAAACTACTAGTGAAGGTACTTTCTATGCCTGTGTAATGGTAGCATGTGGAGCACAAAAGAAATATGACCATGTAGATTTTCAGATTTTGAGTTTTGTTGTGAAAGGTCTACTAGTTACAAGTAGGCTGCAGCTTGCATCAATTCACCAAGGCAAAGGCAAAGGCAGTAGATCTACTAAGTTCCCTGGGAGCTGACCGCCTGCATTAGGGGCTCCCACACCGATTCCTACATAAAGTTCTTTTCTGCAGCAGAAGCATAGTCAGTGGGTTGTCAAAAATAAAATTACTTTATAAAATTATAGTTACTTTAGCTGCCATTCAGAGTTCACAGATGGACACGAGAGGTCATGGGCAAGATAAAATGAAATAGCTCGTGCGTAGATAGCCTTACATTACCTTAATTTTTAAATAGTAAGCATGTAATTTTAAAACAATATTGGCATTGCTTAAGAGGCTGTACTCAAATCCAGCACAGTGATCTCATTTGTTTTGAAAATCTGACCAGAGGAGTTGGTGACACCAGGGAAATAACATCTCTCTGCATGGAGAGAATTCCAGGGTGGTGGCACAAACAAGCAGCCAGCAAAAACTTTCCCATTAAATGCAATGATGGTGCCTCTATTCTGTTCCAGGACAATATAGGCAAAAGTACTTGTCCCATCTACTGATCCACTACCTCCAGCATGTGTGGTCCGAGATCAGGAGAGGAGCTGCCCAGCAAGTACATGACATGCTACCACCATGGCCAAGGAACATGGAACTGGGTGGGAAGCGGAAGACTTGAGTCTGTGCTAAATGAATGAGACCTAGCAGGCAATCTAATCAAAGTAAAATGAAGTAGAGTTGATGGATTAAAAAGGAAGTTTTTCCTAGTACATAGTCTGTGTAGAAATAGTAAAACAAATCACAGAATCATAAGGTATTTATTACAGCAGATTAGAAAATAATTTTTGTTCAAGAATTTCAGCTGCTCCTCGCATTTTCTTTCTAAAACCCTCTAGCTTTGAACCTTTTCAAATACAAATTACTTACATGCAGAATATACAGTACATGCTTAGTATTCATGTAGGATTTTTGCTGGTGAAAATTTTTTATTTTACTTGGATAACACTTTCTTAATTTGGATATAAATCTAGCTTTATATCTTTTCAAACAGAAAACCGTAGTTCATTTATGTGATTATTCTCCCTATAAATCATATAATATACACTGAGACTATGCTGGGGGGAAACTATTCTCTCTTTTCCTTTGTGCACTACAATATATCAGTTTCTGTGGCAATAATTTAAACTCCTAAACGTTGCTAATGAAATCCTCTATTATTACAGTTCTGGGAAAGAGATATTTAAATATGTAGCTTCTGAAACATATGGGCTTGGGAAATGTTAAAAACATGGCACTGAATTCCCTGAAGAAGTTGTATTAAAAAAGAATATTATGCATGAATTTTGCATGTGGAATTCTTTTTCTTTTTAATAAATGCTCCCAATATGTAGTTCTTTTCTTAACTGTGGTGGGATTGTCATAAATAAAAGGTCTCCAAAATGAGCCAGTCTTTGCCATCACAAATATACCCATGTCTTAGTTATCCAGTTGACATTTGCACTTCTAGCACTGGCCATCTAGAGGCAGTGTAAATGAAGCAGGTATCTAAGCACAGGTAGGTCTGACAGGCCCCTGTGCGTGGCTAAGATTCACACACTGCTGCTGGGGACAGGCAGCTGAGCCCAGTGCAGTAATGCTTTGAGGGGTTAAGAGGCACCTTAGGTCTGCAAAGAGAGCATTGTGGGCACATGTTCAAGGTTAATCAATAATCAGAGTTAGGTGAATAAGTTGTTAACAGAGAATCAGACAGGCTGTTGATTTTCATCTGCATCCTTCTGCAGCAGTGGTACAAGTCTCTTTCTCAGTCACTTGAGCACTTTTACCAGATAGCATTCCTTCTATTTTTTCTGTATGTCATGTTGATGTCACACAATGTCTTTTGCACTTTTCCAATGCCACATAAAAGTTTTCAAGGATTTGTTTGTTTTCCGTAAGTATAAAAGTTTTTGAATAACTAAGTATCTTTAGTAAGACATATTTCTGCTTGATGGTGTACAGGAAAACTGAAAAGAAAAAAGACTAACTTTTTCTCGTGATTATTCTTGACAATGCCATTAGGTAATTTTCTAAAGTTCAGGGAAAATTATTTTCTTTAGCCTGATAGTCCCATGAATTACAAGAATTAGGTATTCTTGTGGAATTCTGCACATAGTTGAATGAAAATTAGATCCACTATCCAATCTAGAAATGTACATATGTCAAAACCTAGTCTTTTTCCTAGCTAATGCATTTTCTGTACTCCATTATAATTGGTTCCTAAATTTGAGGCCATAAAGGCTGACTCTTCCCCAACACCAGGCACAGATTAGTACCTTCTCTCAAAAGAAATTGGATGTTCTGGTATTATGATGGCATTCCTTTTGGGAAAATATAAAACTTCTTTGCAAATGTCTGGTTTATATAGAACAATTTTATAAATTGCTTATATTTATTTTCATCCAAAAGATTTCCTCAGCAATGTCTAAATGTATTTCTACTTAATAATAGGCTGACTTAGTTTTCTACCAGAAAAAAAAAAAAAGGCATGACGAGGCACACTGATAAGCACAGCTGTTTGTTCCTTTCTTACATATGGCCTTTTTGCAAATGTGTTAAAGAATACACTTTTGAATTCTTGTTAAATTAGCATCTTAAGAAAAGTTAAAAATACCACTTGTGACATTATGGTTCAAGCATGCACAGTGTTGTAAGAACCAGCTAGTTTATCTTTCTACCAAAAATACTAGAAGCTTTATAAGAGAATGTGAGGATAGAGAAAAAAAATTTTCTAGTGATCCAATAGAAGTCCCTTTGTCAGATTCCTCTGTGAATTGCAAATATATTGCACGTAGAGCAGAACTGGCCATTGCAAAATCCCATGTAGTTTGAAAAAATCGCTGTTACACCAGTAATTGACAACATTCTGAAACACCATCTTGAAAAGCTGAAGACTAAAATTTATATCCCTGAAACAGAGGAGTGGAAAAGTAGGGAGATTACATATTTCTAATTGTGTTGTGGCTGCAGGCTTGCAGCTGGTAGGCCTGGAAATGAACCTGAAAACTCTTTTTCGCCCCCATTATATATTCACCATTAGAAAGCCCGTCTATAATAACTGGCAAGCCAATAGCGCTCCTACTTCAGTACAATTGTTCTCTGAGTGGAAACACACCATCTAACCATCACACATGCTCAGGATTGTATCACAAAGCTACCAAAACAACTGACTGTCTTCTTTTTACCCAACTTCTCCATCAGTTGTTTAATGCTTAAGGAAAAAAAAAAACATGACAGCTGATAAACCAGATTCTGAGTGAGAAAATGCCTGACAATTTTAAAATTTGTTCACTGCCAGTTAGAAACTCATAGTATCTGATTCAACAGTAATGGATACTGGGCCTGGAGGGACAGTAAAGAATTAACTCATCTGAATCTAGTCAAGGATAGACACTGCACTAATTCTACTATACGTGTTCCATCATATTTCAAGCATGACAGAAAATAAAGGAAAAATAAGATTAGTTTGTGTAAGTTTTTCTAAATATAGAACAGAAATAAATGCTGTTTTATCTAATTGTTGAAGACACTGCTAAAGATAATGATTAACCAATGCAGGGTGGTGAGAGCAATTTAAAGTAGGTTAATCATCTGGAGCTCGTGCAAACCCTGTTAGCCTCTAGTCAGACTTTTCCCTAAGGTATCAACATAATTTGAATTTCAAAAAAGTGCTTAACAGAATATAGTTCTTTTCTTTTTGTTAAATAGGGACTTGAACCATAAAAAATCAACTTTATCTTTTCTAAATTTCTGTGTAATCATGTGATCTGAGCTAGTGGCTTAAAACTGAGTAATGTGAGTATTTCCCATTAGCTCCAGAGAAGGCAGTGGTAAAGCTCCCACCAAGTTTTTTAGTCCTTAGTCCAAGATACTAAGTACTTGGAAATTCTCACAAAGCTAGATAATCCCTGCTAAATGAGAAAGGCTTTATGCTATGCTATGTTACACATCTATGCTCCCCATTCCGTGGGGATACAAATCCGTACTCCATCAGTGAAGTCAATGTAGCTAATTTATACAACCTGGGCATGTGGCACATACAAAAAAAACAGCTAAAACATTATTTCCCCATGTAATATTCATAGAAATGAAAATCAAACCTAAGAGGGAAAACCCCATAATTCAACCTACATATGTATAGAAAAACAGCATTTGTTTTTATTATCTTTCTTTTTCATTCTAGATTTTAAAAATTCCAAAACTCAGTTTTGCCTCTCACATTGTTAATAAAATGTGTTACTGTAGTACTGAGGAGCAGAAATGTAGTGAATGTAGTGACAGTGTATTAAATCTAATTGATTTTAGGCAGCATCAAGGATATTCATAACAAGGAGAAATGACCTTAAAAATACCAAGCTCTTGCATTCTATTTGTAGGATGCCTGATTGTTCTCTCTCAACTCCCACTCCCCAAATTTAAAAATCTAAATTTTGCATTCCTGAGAACATTACAGCCATCACTTAGAAATGAAAAAGAGCCTATGTATTAAAAAATATTATTTTAGCTATTTGTCAGTCTAGCATAGTTGATTTTACTTCATTTTCATGACTTCAAAAATGACTGGGTTTGTAAATTTTATAGTAGTAAAGAAGGTAAAAAATTTTCATGAGTGACTAAGCTTCTTGAGCCAAAAAAATTGTCAATGATAAATAACAATTTACAAGTCCCACTATTATACTACTATTGAAAGAAAATTGCTTTAAAAAAAGTTTGCCTATTAAGTTCTTCCATCAAAACAATTAAGTTTGGGTAGTCATTCAGAGAGCTTTTGATCTACTAAGCACCACCTACAGTGTCTTCCTAATGCAAGTCATTACTTAGCTATTGAAAATTCTGAATATGAACCATAAAGGACTGGGCATTTTAACAGTATAAAAGAAATGCTAGATAGGTAATTTTGTATGTATTGAAGGCAGTGTTAGAGATTTATCCTCCTTTTAGGAGGGTAGAGGGAAAGTAAGGAAAAACAATTCTGACAGGAAAACACCTGAACAGCACAAAGATTAGAACATCACTTATACAAATGACAGTTACTTGCTTGACAGAATTTTTTTTAAATGCGTTTACGAGACTCAGATCAGTATTCAGCTCCTCAGCACGTTTTGAATTTCGCTTAACTGCAGAGTCATACCCTAAATTTTTCACAGGAATTTATTTGATTTTTTCTCTCCCTTTTAAAGCCAAGCTTCATTAAATGTTACGGGCTACACTGTCTTAAATACATCTTGATTTTATACTTGTGTTTTCTGAGATGATGTGGAGAAGTACACATTTACACATCGGCAGATTTGCAAAAATCTTTCCGTTTCATCCTAATACTATTTTTCTAGGCTATTCTCTGATTGACTAAACTGATACCTTAGCAAAAATTACCAAACCCATTTTCCTATGACCCTTACTTCCATTTTAAAAGCTCAGTCATCTATAAGGCACTTTGGACTTCAAAGATGGTGAGTCAGACACTTAGCTATGGCATGTGTAACCTTGGAATTAATAATATTCCGTATATTAGATTGATATTTGCCCCATTTTCTAGAACAATGCAAGACCCAGACCGATAATGTTCTTCTGTTGATTGACCCTGCTTTTTTTGTTGTAGCTTAAGACATATACCTCCATAGTTGACTCTTTTCATATCTGTAATTTAGAAAAGATTAATTCTTTTCCTTTTGTAAAAGGAAATACAATTGCCATATATTCTCAAGAGCCCAAAATTACTTCTTCAATCTGATTTTGTGCTTCCTTTAAAAATTACACTTTTTTAAAGAAGGAAAGGAAGAGAGAAAATCAAACAAGCTAATTTGGATTTTATGACTAAACCCGTAAACCCCAGATGCTCAGTACACAGATGAAAATTAATTGCTTATACCATATTTCTAAAAGTAATATGGGAAGCATGCTCTTCTTACTAGAAACGGAATCATCTGGGACCTGATATAAATTTTGAAAGAATGATACATTACACTAGATTTATTAATGTAATGTCATTGAAAAGCTTCATGTTGGAAATTCAAACCATAAAGTAAATCAAGACAACATTATGAAAGTTGACCAGAAACTACTAATTTTTTTTTTTTTTTTTGACTGTTTAGGTACTTACTGCAGCTCTCTCATTCTTCCTCATAAGAGCTGGGAACCACAGAGTCTGGAATGTATTTCTTATTTTGGAAGTGTCATGGTCTCCATTTTATAAAAGAGGGAAAAAAGCCCAGAAGCCATGAAAGAAATCTGAATTTCCCTGAGTCCTACTCACTAGCCTAACTCTGTTATGTTCCAGACCTAATGGTTAACCATGTCTTTGTCACCTTGAGACAGCAAACTCAGCTTGAAACTATACAGATCTACTTATGCAGTGCTATTAGGGGACATGAAAACGTTCTGTTTGTGGTAACCAGTTATCTTCCAAATAAGGTGGAACTTTTTTAATTTTAGTGTAACCTGAATGGGTGTGTTTTTTAAAACAGTTCTGCTAAAAGACAAATAATTGATCCAATTAGTCCCATGTGCCAACAGTCATCACAAAGAGTTTCTGGTGACAAGAATCTCTTATTTAAGTTAAATTGAACTAAATAAAATTAAATTAAATTAAACTTCTTGACAACATTTTTTGGTCTTCCAAAGACCCCAGAATAGGATTTGGTGGTCTCTGGACTGTGCCTGAAAGTTTGGTCTGAGCTTTTAACTCTTCTGCCCATTGCAACTATTTGCTCTGTCCTATCCTGCACCATTATAAAATAAGTGTAGTTTACTACTCACAACAATAAAGACCAGTAGCATTTAGGCCAGTGCCTCTGTCAGGAGGAGGACTGGAGGCAAGAGAACAGCAGAAGGAAAGAGTCTTAGACTATTCGTGTGCTGCAGTCCTGACTCAAACAAACCGCATATTCCAAAGGGAAAGCATCTGATTCAGTTTTATGGGCCCTTCTACTTTGGTAATTCTGCAGCAAGCAACTTAGTGGTCCCGATAAATTAGCTTTCAAACTCCTGTCTTGGCTGTGCTACTCACAGAAGGCGCAAGCAGAGAGAAGAAACAAAGCACTGCTCTTCCCTGTCTTCACACTCTCCAAACTCTGCACCTCCAGTTCCTCTCTGGTAACACTCACGATGGTATTCTTCTGCTAATCTCTTCCTGTGTAACACATTTCAAAACATGATTTATCACATGCAACCAGGGAGGGGAGATACTTTGCATAAGGAGAATGAAATCAGACAGAGAGGTATCTTGAAAGTAAGTTTAGGACATAATGTGGAAGTTTGGATGGTGCATCACGTAGGACATAAGGGGACCAAAGGAACCAGGAAAGAGGGAGACTGAGGCTCATATGACCATTGCAAAGTTGACCCAGCTCAAAAGCATACACCAGCAGCATCTGGAAATACAGGCACAGTTAACTTCTCACCCTGCTAATTCTCATTTTCAATACTTGTTTATACATAGCACATTCAGCCTTCAGCTGCAGAGCTGTCTGAGATTTGTAATGTGAAGGTTCATGCATGCATGAATATTTGAGCTTTAATTATTTTATCCAAACAGGTTTGTTCTACTTTAATCACAATATAACTAAATTTCAAAATATATGTCTTTAGAAAGCATTGCAGGGGAAAATAGGTACCAAATAAAATCGTATTAATTGTATGCAAAATAAAAAAAAAACAAACTATATAGAGCACCACATGAGGGTAGGGGAAAAAAGGGGGAAAAGTAATATAATTATTTAAGGCACAGAGATTAACTATTTAGAATTCCTACCAGCAGACAATTAAATTAATAACAGATACTGGTAGTCTCAAATGCTTGGTAATAATTAATATAAAATAATAAAAGACATTGCAAAAAAAATTAATCAAGAAAAGCCTTTTTTTAAAAAGTAAGTCTGCATAATGAGCTAAAAATTAAGGAATAATGTAACAGTAATTTTTAGTTACTGTAAATGTAACAGTAATTTTTAATCAGAGGCTGAAATACCAAATAATATGACTGAGATGGTTTTGCAGTTAGCAATTGATCTGATGGATATATGAAAAAAAAATCAGGGCAAAAGAAAGCATAGCCTGTTGCATTACACTGTAAGGAGCAGATTAATTAAATGAAGTAAGAACTGTATTAAAACCCATGTAAAACAAGGAATTTCCCATCTCAGGCAGCCAACTAGTATGATCAGTTTTCATATCAAGGTACACAGATTTTAATCAGGATGGAATTCATAATGCTACAAGAGTGAAGAATCAGCCCTCTCTTTTATACAAAGGATTGTAAAAGGAATAAAAAAACATGGAAATTTTAAGCAGATTTAATTGTTCAGTTGAGATAAAAGATGTTAAAAGTACTAAAAAAAAAACTACTATTTTTTTTCAACTGACAAAGCATCAGATGTTATTTATTCTTTCACCCAGCAAATGGAGACCAGTTGTTTGGATGTCAGCTGTTGAAAAAATCATTGTGTGAAAGTTAAAATGCTCACTGGAAAAGCACAGTTCAATTAAGCACAGTCTGCACAGATCAGTCAGAGAAGGTCATGCTTTACTGACACACAGGAGTACTGTGAAGACGTTACTGCCATGACTGATGAAAGGAATTCAGAAGATTTATGATACCCTGATTTGACAATGCCCTTCCCTCAGAAATTAACGACTACAGGACAGTGCTAGGACATCAGGAGTAAATGAAACTGTTAGTTAAAAATAAGAGCTGGAAAAAATACATTTGAAAGCTTGTTTTTTTCAATGTTTTGGGGAGGAATTATGTAGGTCTAAATCAAACTTCTAGTACACCCATATTATTTGGTTTGGGACAAGGATACTGATTCCTTTTAAAGGGCAACTAAATTACAGGGAGATTACATTACCTAGAGGAATCAGCAGACGACCAAGTTGACTCTAAACAGAAGTTAACCCATGTAAGAAATAGCATGCACACACCTTGTGCAGTCCTGCCATTCGGAAATGAGGAGCTGTGAAACACCCCTGAGCAGTGCCCTCTTGTGTATTCCTAAGGACAAGGCATCAGGATCTCCCATCATCCAAGCTATAAAATGCAAGGACATGCTTCTGTTATTTAAGATGCCTAATATGGACCAGCTGGTCAGCCACATGGGATGGGAAAATAATGTGTTGTCCCATGCTGAAACAGGAGATCTTCACCAAGTCTTTGGACAAACTCAAGTATTAATTAACTGGTGTATGTCTACATTCAGCAGCTTTTTGAATGCTTGCCTGGAAGGTACAGATGTGTAAAATTTTTTTCATAAATTCTATCAGTGCCTCTAATGGAACAAAAACCTTCCTGTATAAATATTAAGCTACCCAATACAACAAGAGCAGATCTAGTACAGAATTTTAAGAATTTCTGATAGCACAGGGAAGGTGTCATCTTCTATGAAATGCAGCAAGTTTTCAGAGTCATTGCTGAAGAGCTCTATCAGATACACATTAAAAGTTCTTTTCAGATTTCCCTGTAACTGAAACTTGTGTTATTAAGTTACGTTAGAAAAATGTTGATTTTTCTCCTAGATGAGAACGGAGATGGTATAAATTAATCAGAATTACAAACAAGACTGTCAAAGACAAAGTCAAACTGGGCCAGAGAATCAGAAATTATGAGTGCAAGAGATGAGCTTGAAACTAGGATAAGGGATAACTAAAGGCTGGATAAAACATACACATCCACAACAATGGGGCATTATCACAATATTCTTAGAATCAATTAAAACTTTAATTTTGGGGTTTTTCCTGAAGCTTTTTTTCCCCTTGGTCTGGTCTGAAGGGATTTTTTTTTTCATACCTTTGAGAAAAGTATTTTCTACAAGGGAGACAGTCTGCCTTTTCTGGTTCATATGTTAAAAGATGCCATGGTCCTTGGAGCTTTCAGTCCCACTGTCAGTACTGTACATGCACAGGGATCCTTCCCCAGTGAGCTCAAGACTCCAGACCCCAACACAATTTACTCTGCTTCACAGCATGGCATGGGCAAACACTAGCCAGCAGCCTGAACCCCCTGCATCTCTGAAATCGTCTGAGGTTTCCAGATGGCAAGCTTGATCTGACTTGGTTACTGGAACAGTGGTGTAGATACCAAGGGAACTAGAGCAGATGGAGTGGCACCCCTATCTGATTATTTTTGAGCAACAGGAAAGGTAGTTCAGGTATGGATGAGCACTGCAGCTCATTATTGTTTTAACCAAGCCATTTTTATATAAAGGTTTTAAAACAGAACCAAGTTACCATGGAAACTGATTGAAGCAAAGACTTACTGTAAATTCTTTTCTAGACAATGATAACACGACTGACAGGTGGGCTGTAAAAGGAAAATGAGTGCAATACAGAGTAAGGCATGTTGATCTGTTTCCCCTTCCTGTAAGTGTTGTCACTTATAGCTCTGCTTTATCTCTACTTTTTCTACAGTGATATATTGAAAATATTTTAAAAGAAGCTCCTACCTAAATGAACCTTTTATTTTGTCATAATCATATTTGCAAGGGGATGTACATGCTCTAGAGAAAAGAGCTAAAGGGCAGGGCACTCCACTTATTTTCCCAAATTATTCTGTCTTACCACAACCATCAGGGAGAGAGAGCCATCACTCAGGAAACGTATTTGCATAAAGTGCCCTTTCCCGCCAGTGTTTATATTTTGGTCTTGAAATATGCTCTAGGTACATTTGCATCCTAGCACAGGGTTTCCCTTGTACACTATGAAAGAAGGTAATAAAAAAGAAAAAAACAAAGTGGTTTTACTTAAGAAATACCCCTTTTCCCTTTCCCATAAATTTAAAAATATACTTATTTTCTGCAATCCTATTAAAAAAAAATTGTCTGTGTAAGTGTCTTTCTTAGTCTGATGGATGATGGCAAGAATAACAGAGATTAGAGTACACAGCCCCCAAAACACAGTGTCAGAGTTTTAAGAAGGGAAATTGGCAGAATGAGCAGCAGAGCTTGTACCTTTTCCACTTGGAATAGTTAGCTGTCAGCACTGGAGAAGATTTCAGCATATGAATATGCAATTTTTTTTTTTTTTTACTTCTGTGCTGCGTGTTTCTACCTGCTGTGCTTAATTTCAGAATCTCGTGTTATCATTAGAAAAAAATAACCTCTTTTGCAATATAATTTTATACCAAAAGGAGACAAGAGAAGGGGGAGATTCTTGAATTTGTCCTGATGCTTTTCTAGCCCAAAGTTTCTTCTTGGGTCTACCTCCCAGCTGGAGCTGTGTTTGTACATGCCCTCCTGACACAACCCATAAAGCAATTTTCTTCCAAATTTTAAGACATTTGCTGTCCTCAACAGACACGTTTGGTCCCAGTACACTAGAACCACAACAGATAGTCACCTTTTCCAGCATGTTTGCCTTACAGCTAAAAGTAACAGCAGCAGCTGCTTTTGCTGTCAGAAGTAAATATACTTCTCACCTTCAGTCTCTGCCTGCCTCAGCACTGTGGGGGTGGGGACATGACAGATGGTTCCTGCTAAGTAATCACAGATAAAATGGTATTTGGTGTGTGGCATAAATTTCCAGGCAAATAAGAATGCTTTTCATTTAATATCATCCCTGTGAAAAGCTGGATACTTAACAAAATGTGGCATGCTCTAAGGAAACACATCTTACATGTTAAAGTGTATGAAGATGAGACCAGTGGCAGAACTCTGTGATAAATGATCAAAAGCCAATATTACTTGTCATAAGTGAATGTTGATGACTGTGTTTATTATATGTAAAGCTTTTTGGCAACGAGACAAAGGGGAACATGAATCCTAATTCTACTCTTTTTAAACTAATTACATCTTTTTTTTCTGTCCACTGTACAATATTTGGGTGTCTCTGAGCCACAGAAAGCTGCCAGTCCAAGCTCAGTTGTCAGGCAAGCTTGTGCAGATGTTTGTGCAGTCCTTGAGACTGGACACTCAAGGACTCCTTGCATTAAAGGTAGAACCATTTAAAGGAAGCCATTTTAAGTATTTCTATGCTTTTTGTCTTCATTCTGACACAAATCCTACTGGAAAAGGGTCAAAAAATACAGCTGTTGTCCTTCTCAAGCAAATAAATTTTCCATGAATGTAAAAATTATTTCAAAGTATGTTTTCAATTCTAGAAATATTGTCCCAATAGTCAACAGTTTAATACAGTTAAAATTCCTCGGCACTATTGTACATTCCCAAAGTTTAATTATTTTTCATATCTGGTTTTATGACAAAAATGTGTTGTTTCAAATAATCATTATCAGATTATACATACAGGTGTTTATCTTGGACTTAATTAAGGAAGTCAGAGGCTCAGGAATAAGAGGTCATAACACAGGACAGTACAATTTTAATTTACAAATTCTCACCTAAAGGCATGATTATGCAAAAGGAAAGGTGAGGGAAAGATGCATAAGAGATGGAGGAGGGATTGTTAGGAGCTGGAAAAAGGCAAGATGTAAGTTCTGTGGGAAAAACCCCCAACACAACAAAAAGAAACAAAAAACCCCACCAAACAATTAAACAAACAAAAACCCCAAACCCTGAAAACAAAACAAAACACACCACCAAAACAACAGCAAAGAGTGATGATCCGGAAAAGGGAACAGACAAACCTAAAAATCACAACTTACAAAATTGCTGTTTAGAATCTAAGGATAATTCTTTCAAGCCTAATCAGAAGTCTGTGAAAATCACTGATCTTTGCAGTGGTGTCTCAGATAGGCACCTTGTTGTAAACTTCAAGACCAGACCTAAAAGAAAAGAGATCACTGCTGCTGGTAAACCAATCTGTGACACCTCTAGGCCTGAGTGGTCAATCTTAAGGTGTTGTCTGGGCTTCCAAAGGACTACTTAACAAACACTAGTATTTTACGTTTCTCCTAAGCATGTATTTTGTGTTGTAAGACACACATTATTTCTACATGTTTGTGTTGACACATTTTGTGCAGGAAAAAAATGCATATAAATAGGTTCTGTGTATGGATTTAAGGGGTTAACAATATAAAATTATGTCAGTATTCACATCTGCAAACTTATTACTTCAGTACTTGACCCCAGTTCTCTAATTGTTCTATCTCTGTTTTTATGGAAGACAGAAAGAAAAGTAATGAAACAAGCAGTCTGTCATTTACCCACGTGTAACTCACGGATTTTTGTCAATGCAGGTTTTTCAACATAGAATCCACACTGGTTTCATATGTGATGAGGAGACGAACACACAGTGGAGAACGGCAGTAGACACGACGCAGATAAGCAAGAAAGAAAAATTAAGGACAAAAAGAAAGAGCTGTTTCTAAAAAAATCAGGTAAGGAATTCAGGTGATTCTGTATAAAGTGTGAAATGTGCAAAGAATTGTGCCAAATAGTTTATCTTGCCCTTCTTGGTATTTCTGAGAATTCATTCTATATGTGTCAAGGTCATATGTGCTCATACAATACATATACCCTACTAACCCCAACTCACACAGTGAATTTACTTTTTGAGCAAAATTGCTGTTACCCTCAGTGCAAACATTTATTGTACTGGTACCCCTCATTTCTTTTCATAAAACGCATTTCCTGTATTTCATTTTATTTCTTTTAAATAAAACACGGTACTAATTGCTACAGGAAGCCATTTGAGTAGTGTTTTGACAGAGGAGTAAAAGTGAATTGTGCTAAGTGTGCTACTGCTCCTTCTCAATAACCCTAAGTTCTCAAACCTGCCCTGTCCTCGAATTGATCTCTCGCAGCGTTACAGAAAAGCACCATCTGTTATCACCCACTCCCTCCCTTCCTACAGGTGACAGGTGGAAAGTTTAGTTACAGCTTGGGCACACTTACATGTCCTAAGCATGACCAGAGAGGAGTAGAAATAGATTTACCAAAGACCACATCTGGATGAACGGGGAAGAACAATTCAGGCTTTCCTCTTCTGCTCTCCTGCTTTGGAGAAAAGTTGCTGTACCACTTCTAGTGTCACAGTGGGAGCACTAAACATGGTGGAGACTATAATCTCTATTCCCTAAAACAAGATGGGAAACTAAGCTAGCTGCATGTTACCTGATGGAACTGTTCACAACAGAAACATCCTATTAACTTTCTAGAGATACTTTTAGAATAGACTGAAATTATATTTTGCTACAAACAGAAGATGGAAAGAAAATCATAGCTAAACATTGCATGTCTATCTACTTAATCCTTACCCCTCCCTTCCACTCACAAAACCAGAGCTAACCTAAGATGCTGGTATAGCAACATACATGAAATATTAAGAAGTTACTTACAGGTTTTTGCATTCTTAAGTAACACCATCAGCTTTTCACACTCATTTAGTATATCCACAAAACAGAAATTCCCTTAGATTTTGGCCCTGTAGAAGTACTTTAATTCATCTACAAAATCCTCATTTATGCTTATGTTTAGTTTTCATAGAACAGCATCTAATGCTTCCAGATAGCATGTTTCAGAAGACTGACTCCAAACCTATGGAAATCCACTACTGAAAAAAACCACATTCTATGAATTCCCAAGAGCCCTAAAGACATTAAAACAAACAAAAATCCTCAGCCAAGCCTAACAAAGTATATAAAACTCATTTTTACTGTTAACATATTAATTATGTGTTGCACAATTCATGATAACCCAAGGCTGTGTTCATGATAACTTTGTGCAGTTTGGTAGGACTGCCACGCATTGAGACATTCTGCCACTTCCTGGTGTGTTGTTGACTGACAGCTGCTGCATGCTTGCAGAGTATCAGCAAGGATGCCTCTAATGGGAGAAGCAGCATCATACAGCTAAAGTTTTGCTAGGACATGCAATATTCATCAGTTACAAACCTGGGAATGTCATACTGTAAAGGCTGCATGATAAAAGACACTGCATGGTGTTACAGCTGATTCCATTTGCCATATGGTGTTTTATTATTTTGTATTACCTTGGGGAGGGCACTAAAAGTGAAAGAACAGAACACACTCAAGGCATATAGAAAAATGAGGGCAAATTGCATAGTTCTTAATTATATCAGTAAGGTCTGTAACTGAAATGGAGATGAAACTAAATAAAGAGTTGAAAGTGCAATACACTACTTTCCAGCTACTGAAAAGTGATAAACTCTATCAGGAGTATTTAAACAGGAAGAAATTGCCTGATGATATGTAGAAGCCTACAGACAATCTTAAAGCAGGTTTGACTCACAAGTCAGCAAATGCTATGTGCAATGCTACACATATTCCCAAAACATGATTTTGCATCAAAGACAATTTTACATGGGTAGGCTGGAGAAAACATTTAATTGGTAATTTCTAAATGAGATTCCATTATTAAAACAATGAAGTGGGAGAGTATTTGCTGAAAACAGTTAAACTAAAACAATAATAATTAATTGTGTCCATTTGATATCAGGTAAATGAGCTGTCCCTATGGCCTAAGAAATTTCAAAACAAACAACAACTCCAAATTTAAAAATGCTTTCTCTTTACAATATATCAGAATTCACAAGCAGAATTGTCTGACTGAAACAAAATCCAACCAAGGTCAGATCATTCTTTGGGAGCTATTATTCAGTCACCACTGAAATTTTAAATGAGAAATTTTGTGATACCAAATAACAGAAACATACAGGCCTGCTGGTTTTAGGGGTAGTTTGGCTCTAAACGCCATAGTCCATTGGATGAGACATATTAAGATCTGTTACAAGAACAGAGTATTTTCAAATTAGTCATGATAATTGTGCAGTACTTCAGATGACATCTTCAAATCTATCATCTCTTCAAGTGTTCTGTTTGAGCAGCCAAGAAGTAGATTTCTCCCTTTAGCCAGACCTTTAGCAGGATTAAATCAGATAAATTCTAGTAACTCCAAATATTTCCTATAATGGGTTATGCACTGTGCTTTCCTGTTAGTTCTTACCAGTTACCAGGAAGATTTTTTTTTTTTTATTGTAAGTCTTTTAAGTGTCTCAATGTCATTTTAAGATAACAGAAGTTCACAGTAAAGTGATTAGAAGATCGTTGGCCCTTGCTAGCTTATACTCACTACCAGAACACACTGGGTGCAGTTTACAAGTCTCAAGGTTTGCCACTGGACTGGTTTACATTTGTAGATACTTGCTGCTCTGTGATGGTAGTAGGGGCCAAGCTGCAATTGTGCAAATTACTGCATCCATTTTTATTTCTCAGCTAATGATAGTACCAACTTGACACATTCTCCACAGTCTTATCAAAATCTATGAAATTTTCACACATTTCAGTGTGTGTGCCATTCATGCTTCTGTTCCAGCCATTAAAAAGGCTGATGGCAAAAATGACTGATGACACTAAATGAGAGTTATTATTCAGTGAGAGATAAGAAAGGAAGGGAGGGAGAAAGAGAGGGGAAAAGCCAGTTCTCACTAGTATACTCAAGGGTGTTCTTCCTTTTTAAGAGAGCAGGAATCTTGAATATGAGTTAACTGACAGCTCAAGTTTAAAGACACAATGCTGTAAACATACTTGCTAAATTACCAAATATTTGTCTATTATTATCTCCTTTGAAGGAAAGCTGTTTATTACTACAAGACAGAGTAATATTTGTATATATTTCTTCTAAGAATGAATTCAGTTCCATACTAATGAAAGATAACTAGTGTTTGACGGAATTAGTATTTACCTTACCCTAATATATTGAGAATTGACAACTACATTTTAAATGCTTTGATTTCTGCTGTTCTGATAAACTGTCACCTTGACAACAAGCATAAATGAATAAATTTATGATAAATTTATTTGTTATGATAAATTTTCAGTGCAGCAGTTTTAAATTGGTAATGGAAAATAACTTTTTTAAATACTTAGTAATTTCTTCTGAAAATATAGAAATGTTTAATTAAATATGGGAAATGGAATGTCAGTATGAATACTTCAGAGTAAAATCTTATCATAGCATGGTAATTATTTCTATTATTTTTTACTAAATTTACAAACTATTCAAGTTTCACATTGAACAACTCAGAAAAACATCAAGAAAATGATAAATGGGAGAGGTTGGGAGTTGAAGTCAAGGAAAGAATCATGTTCCAAAGTTTTTTCTGCTAGTTCAATTCATTTAGGCACTTAATTTTTTTGATTAATTGATCATGACAGTACTATAGTATAATATTGATTATCTTAGATGTGTTCACTTTCAGTGCCTTCAGTTAATTTAAGAAAATGCTGATAAGCCAAAAATTTGCTATGTTTCAGAGGAAGAACATTCAATTACATTCAGCAAGAAAATCAGACATAAAGTGTTTTTATCCAACCACAGTGTTTAAGTAAGCAAGATTGACGAGTGACAATATCTTAAGAGAATTTCAGAGAGAACAGATGTGACCTATTCAAGAGTACGCTGAACACTATAAAACCATACTGTCGATTACACACACCTTGGTTTCAGTGAAAATGCAGTACTTGAAAATTTGGAGAACTGGTTATGTAAATAATAAACTGGTTACATAAATAATAACTGGAATAATAAAATCGTTAGTACAGTCAACCTCTGACTTTTACTTCCAGAGGCACTACTATACCCAATTTTATAAGTACATTTCTACTCGAAAACTTGAAAAATAGGCAGCTGCTCCATGCCTTAGAGGTGCTTCAGACCCAGCTAAATACAATTTGTGTATATTTTAGGGCTTCTTTTGATATATAGTTCAATCATCAATTCTCATATGTTTCTTCTAAAAAGATACTCTGCTGGATATTTGCAGTACATTATGAACAGATGTTATACCTGCTTTGCTGATTTGTGTTATTAAAGTACTTGGATCGTCATTGGATTATAAAGTGTTGAAACCAAAAGTGAACAACACTGTACAGTAAACAAAATATTTAGGATTTCAGTCCTTTTACTAAATGAAGTTATTCACAGCATATTCTGGACTGGTGCTTCCAAATTCTTCCTTATTTTCCTTCCTTATTCTGCTTCCAAAACGCTTCCTCATTCTAAATCTAAGTCTTTTTATGCCAGCAAAAGTTGACAGACTCTCAAGGTAAACAACTGGCAAAGCCTCAAATCCTGATCATTCAGCATGATTTTCTGTAGTTCAGAAGAAACCTCAATATAATTTGAGAGTAAGGACCACAATATGCCCTTAATGGTCCAACAAGTATTTGTTATTTTTAGGGGAAATTTTTGGTTAGCAGATCCCATTTTGCAAGCAAGGCCTTTTAACTGCCATGTCTACATTGTGCATTTGGCCAATGCACTCACTAGTACTGAACAGCTTCCTATCCTCTTATTCCCAGAGATGTACATCTATGTTTTTGATATACTGTGTAGGTTCAAAGGAAAACAATTACTTGAAGTAAACAACAGAATCTGAAAAATTAACAAGATGAAAAATATAGAACAATGTTTTCTGAGCAAGACTCTGCCACCCCTGTTTACACCCTCATCTCCAAGAACACTACACCTGATCAAGCTGCACCCCAACATTAATTGCTTTCCTGGAACAGACTAGTGAATTGCATGCTCAGATGATCTCTGTAATTTCTTATTTTAAAGCCAGTGACTACAATAACATCATGCTAGCAACAATTATGTTATAAATTGTACATAACTGCATAGAAATAAACCTGCATGGCATCTAAGTCTCCATCAAAGTGCAATAAAGTGGGAGGGTTTTTTAAAACTGGAAAATACAAGACTGAGCAGGATTGAAAATGCCCTTCTGTAATTCCTTGCTTATCCCAGCAAAAGACCATCTGATTTCTATAAAGTGAGTTAAAACATGTGAGATATAAATTCCTTTTAGCTGTTTAGAATATTATTTTTTCTGACATCGCAGATGACAGTAAATGTGATTAATGGTTGCTGATAATTGGAGTTTCATTCCAGTGGTTATTGCTTGTCAGTAACAATTAATAGCTCCACAAACCCCCCATTCATTTCACAATATTAAGGAATGATGGCTTGTGGGAATTATGCTAAACTAGCACATTCAATTAGATTTTAAATTTTATAGTACATTGAATAACAGTTTATGGCTTTATAATAGCAGTGATGGTTTATTGTTGCATGGTAATCGCTCTCATTACATGTATGTATATCTGGAGAATTATTTCTATAGTCAGAAAATTATTCAATTACATGTTAACATTTCCTTAACAGTACAGAGTACTTCGGTTTTTATCAGTAAATGTCAGTTTTATCGGTTTTTAATGTCAGTTACATCGGTTTTGTCCCAGTATTTGATAAGCAAGATGCAATGTTTAAGGGATGCAAAACCGGTTCATGCTCCTCGGTATCAAGCACCAGCTGGAATGACACCTGGCACGGCCACCCAGCTGCAAGTATCCTACTCCACTGGGCTGGACATACCTGGCAGGAACTGTCTCATCTGGTCATTTCCCAGAGTGGTAGGAAGAGAGGAGGGGAAATCTTCAGTAAAGGGAAAGATACGGGTTTTTGGAGAATCACCTCCAAACCTCAGAAGTATCCTCACCTTTGGCCTTTTCTTCAGTAAAAAAAACTTCCTGCAGTCTGAAGGGAAAAAAAACCTCAAAAAACAACAGAAAGGGAGAAGGTATCACGACTGGCAGAGAGGAGCCCATGACAGAGAGAGAAAGAGCTATGTAAGATACAGTTGACTGAAAATCTTGTCTGCATCAGGACAAAATGGTGCATAGAGTTTGATGTGAGAGACTGGAAAGGGTAAGATTTTTTTATGTGACAACATGAAACTTAATGGAACAATTTTTAAAGTTTCTTATATGAAAAGCAGCAGGCTCTGAATTTTAATGTGCTCATAAGATAAAACTTGAAAATATAGGTATACTAATAAAAATTCTGCCACTCAGGAAGCTAGTGCATTTCTAACATAGACATCTATATCGTCAGGATCTGAGTCACACATCATTCAATAAAGTTTAACAAAGTGGAAAAGGGAACAAAGTGGAGAAAGAGCTTTATAAAGTTAACTTAATTAGGAGGGCACATACTGATTTCACTTGCAAAAGTGCTTTTGCCTAGGACTCTCATTTACTTTGGTTTTTTGATGCAGAAAATACCAACTGTGTGAGAATACTAGAAATAAATGTTTCTTCTGCTTTGTCTCTTATTTCAACATGCTCTTAAAATCTACTGATAGTTTTGCTTTTCTAGTATAATCTTAGACACATTAGATAACGAATCTCCCAAATAAAGAATATTCTACTAATTCAATCTTGTCATTTTCTTTCAAACAAGGAAGTTATACTAGTGTAATACAAGGTAGGATGAGAACATATCTCACAAAGCACTGAATTATTTTAGCAAACTAAGTAAGGAAAGAGTCAACAGTAAAAATTACTATGAGAATTCTAGCAAAATTCCAAGTCAAAACTGCCACCCATTACACATTCTATTTTATTTAGTAATTCTCTGTCCAGTAGTGATCTTTTCCAAGTCAATGCTAAACTCTGAATTAAGTCAATGAGAACAGGATCAAGACCTTTCTTATTACTATTTGATTAGTTTGTGCAGGTTTGCAAAAGCGGAAAATTACTGCTGGTGATAGGGGAACCTCCAAAGATGTACTTTTTTGTTTCCTTGGAGAAGTCGTAATGTGAAAGGTTGGTTGATTATACAGATACATGTAAAACTTCTCTGACTTACTTTACTTGTGGCCTTCAGACCACCAGTTCAGAAATATTTTTTCTTATGCTTTCATGATAGCACTATTAGTTATTTGTTGTATATTAGCACTTTTCAGCTCTAGTTAGCATTTGTTCTACTGTGGCAGGGACTGTATCGACCAGGTGAAACCAAGTGCAGAATAAATTGGGACTAAAATAAAAAACTAACCAGCTTTGCAATCTCAAAGTAAATTTTGGCTAAGTGTAGATTAGGTGGCTTTTTAGACCAATTGTTTTTCTTATAATTTCATTTCAATTCCCAATGTTATTTGGAAAATGAAATTTGAAAAAAAAAAAAAAAGAAGCCATTAAATTAAATTCACAATTATGGCATAAAACATCATGACTAA
The DNA here is from genome assembly GCA_013398055.1 of Ifrita kowaldi. Lineage (NCBI taxonomy): Eukaryota > Metazoa > Chordata > Aves > Passeriformes > Cinclosomatidae > Ifrita > Ifrita kowaldi. The sequence continues at coordinate 437,645 of VZRS01002118.1, forward strand.
GAGGAACAAAGTACACATGTATATCAGTAATCTGATGGAAAAGGACAAGGGAGTTCAAAAAAGCAATTCAGTTCTATTCTTTGATCCAATTTAATGAAACTTTAATCTTTCTATTGTAAAACACAAATTCAGGCATCGCATGCCTGTAGATCCAATTCTAATGTCTTATTCAGACAAATTATTTTCACTGCTCAGTAAATCTCAGGTTTGATAATACCAACAAAGAGTCATTCAACATGTGTCCCCTATCCAACACTGAATTTATCAGGTGGGCCTTCCTTATTTTATGACTTAAGAACTTCTGGTAACATCACATAATCCATATTGGTAATTCAATTACTGTTTTCTAAATATACTATTTTATAAACATGTAAGGAACATTTCCTTGAAGAAAACTCCAGGGCATAGATTCTAGCTTCTGTGTTCCTTGCTCCTTTCTCAAGTATCCAGCAGTTTTAGTATGCCTTGGGCCATAAGATAATTCAAATATGCATATATTAAATAGCATAAAAACATCAAAACACGTATGCAAAAATTTAGAAGCTGAAACCCATGCTTTCTGCTTTGAAGGATTGTTTGGTTTGTTTGTTTTTTTACTATGAATAGTACCTGTAAGTATTAAGCACAGCAAAGCCAAGCAGAACATAAGCTGGAAGAAGAAAAGAGGAATAGGCCACACAAATACTCTTTTGTTCCAATGAAATTGAGGTTGTCTGAGTATGTTTTATAAACTCAGACAAAACATCTGCTAGAAAAGCACTCACTAAAGCATCAGCTACTCCATCTTTTCAGAGGATGTTGTATATTCTAGTGGCTCTGTCTAGAAAACTAATTATATTACTATGAAGTGAAGTGGGAATAAATTCCCCCACATGTACTGCGCTCTGGAAGACTAACATCAGAGATTAAGATCATCTTTAACCTTTACTTTAAAACCTACGTGTTTTTAGAATTTGTGGGTTTTCTGCTTTTTACTAATGGTAAGTATAGCAATGAATGTAGTGCTGGAGAATTCTATCTAATACAAGAAATTAAAAACTTAACATTTTACTGCTGCTGTGTTTATGCTTACAGTCTGTAGCTTCATTCCTGAACTTCAGAAGAAGGAAGACTCTTTTAGCCTACACTGTCAGTGTAAAAATTCTCTCTCTTTTACCCCTTACACATGAAAAAAACCCCGAAAACCTCAAAAATAGTTTGGCTACAATTTTCAATAGAAGGCTCATCAGTATTTGCTATTATTTCACAGCAAGAAAGACCACACAATTATACTAAGAGGTTTTCAACAGATGTCTGTATCACAGTGTCTATATTCACATCATTGCTATGCTTATCAGGTGTGTGGGTTTCACATGTATACCTTCTCTGACTCGTTCTTCTTACTTTCTACAACTTATGTTTAATAAGCAGACAAAAGCTTCTCTGAGCTTTCCTAGCAGGAGGTAATTGTTCTATACTCTCTGCAGTTTCCTCTCCTGCACTATAATATGCATTAATGGCTGATACTTAATTAATTAGTGCACTTGCAGTTTAGTCTCTTAAAGAGTGAAATTAAATTTTGTGGCTTTAGCCTAGAAGAACATGGACTCAAAACACACAAATATTTAACCTGGTCAAACCAGTTCCTTGGCACATGGGAGAGGGAGTTTCAGACCTGACTTTTATTCCAGGTGGCACTTGACTGGTTGTTCACTGATTGTATCAATAGCCAGAACAATTTCTTTGCACCGAACACTGGCAAGTATGCCCTTTCCTCTCATGGAAAAACTATTTATCCACTCCTACAAGAGGCTGTACATACCACTGTAACTAAACGAGTCAGTAATTAATCAATCACTCATCTGAATTTTGCTTACATTCGCCTGAAATTAACAGTCTTGGTGAGAGACAGCTAGCCATTCTTGGAGCTGTGAGTGCTAGGAATGTAACACTTGAATTCATTCATCCTGGAAAGTTAAGGACTGCATTGTCATCATTTGCCCAGACTTAATTCAATAGCTTGTATTTACACACATACACTGAAGAGAACAATTGTGGTTTCACCATTTTTACTAGAAATGTTGCTGGTATCTATGTGCATTGAGCAAATTATGCCCAGATATCCTGGAAACCATGATAAACAGAACTCTTTGGAAATATTCCAGTGAAGCAGATTTTTTTCAAGATCTGTTTTCATATACCAGGGGTATTTTCCTGAAGAATTTTGGATTTTATGAATTTTCACTGAATGGAAATCACATTGATAGGATGACTGACTGGACTTCTGACAGGTTGCCACAAGAGATCCAGAAATGTTTCAGATTTTTTTAGTTCTGGCCAAGTACGATGTTTTGAGAAAAACTGTGATCAAGTCATGCAAAATTAAAATCTTCTTTTAATAAGCTTTTTAAGGCATACTATTCCTACTCTTCATATCTAGTTCCCAAAGTAGTTTTGGGAATGACCTCTAAGAGGTACTTTAAATTTTGGAAACTGATGATGGCCACTTAAAGCCTTTATAACACTGCAGGCAACTGCAGATATGTCATCATACAAACAACAACAAAAAACAAAACCCATCCCAAACACAAGAAGTTACAGATGCTTTTTCAGATACAGAACTAACGCAACGTTCAGTAAATAATTTTTGCCGGAATTTTTTGTCAGCTTTGTTAAGTTTACCTGATATGCCTATGTCAGTTACAAATTGTTTCTACAAGAGCAGATTTTATCTTATGATTTGTGTGACTGTCAGAGATAAGAACCCAGGAGAATAAAATGCGCTTTTTTTCTCATGCTAGATAGGGAGCTTAATTAGCAGTAATTTAATTCTGAGAACAGCTCTCACTTTGTCTCCCTTATTTCACAGAAGAGGTACTGCTGAGATACCTTGCCATATTTTTCCTTCCTATAGGAAAAATGCAGCTTGAGCTCTTCCTCCTCTCTTTCTTAGTACAAAGAATTTGTATTAAGTATTTATATTGTTCCAAGATTAAAACAAAACAAAAAAACCAAACAAAACCACTAGAACCATGTCTATAATTCATTGTGATTTGACTTTGATGAGGGTTCTTCCTGTTGAATTCACAAGGACACAAGCTGGCCCAAAATTTATTTCCCTTATAAAAGAAGTAATCAAACAGCAACCCTCAAACCTGAAAAGATAATAAAATCAAAGGACTTTGGGTTTTTTATTTCATTTAAGAAGAAAAATATGTTTGAGGAAATAGAAAAATTTTAAGGAATCTTTTAGCCAGCTCAAATAAAAGTGCTGATTTTAAATATTTTTCCATTTCTTGAAGCGAAGTTCTTCATCTTTTCTAATGATAAGCTGCAAATACCAGGAGAACTGCACAGTAATTTATGAGTACTTGGAAACAACTGAGTTTGCCATATGGTTCTTCTGTAGGGAGTTACACTTCTGAGTTTCAACTATGCAATATTTCAGAGTGAACTCTACATCAGTTTCCATTACAGTGGAAGATGTCTTACAGAGGAGACTTCCCCTCAGCTACTTTTTGCAGAAATAGGCATCCTAGGCACAGTATGTGTAAACCTTGGGCTACTGTCTGGCAGTTCAACAAGAAAGACAGAATACCTGTTAAATGTGCATTACTCAGAATCACCACTTTTAAATTAGTCATTTAAGGTTCGCTGTATTCAGTTTTTTCAGCCTGTTAAAAACTGACAGATGGAGAAGCTGCACTACAGTTCAACAGAATAACACATTAGCTTCTAGAATTCTTCTACCTACGTGCTCTAACTGGCATCCCACTTCCTTGGAGGCCTGAATACATTTGAATTGATACTGTATTAAGAAAGCATAGAGTTAAGTGCTATCTGACTGTCTGGTCGTTTCTGATTACTTCCTCTTGGTAACAAGAATTAGAAAAGAAGTCCTTTGACTTTAATACAAACATTTACTTTCTAAGAAAGATTTCCTCATGATAAACCTCTCCTGTAAAAACTATCAGATGGACCTATTTTTTTCGTATTTTTCTGCTGCAGCTATTTTAGAAAACGCAGTACTCAGAAGTTCTCCACAATTTATTTCTGCATGACTAAGACATTTTGTAAATTCAGAGCATGAATATAGATTAAGGTAATGTGATAAATTATGCAGAACATAATTGATGAAGAAATGGTTAAATGGGCAAAAAGAACAGGAAACTGAGTGAATTTGCATCCAATTCTAAACATTTTTACTGTCTATTACTATTTTGAATGATCAGTATAGGCACCCTTTGTTTATTTTGTTTCTTTGAAGGGAAGAAGACAGAGAATATATTGCTTGGATAACCGTCTTTCATTTTTCATTTAAAATTAGAGTCTCTACTCTTGAAAAGTAAGACTTGCTTTTCTAGAACATTTATAAAGATTTAGCTTCCTAAGTACTTCAAGTTATTGGCTATAAAAAACTTCATATATTCCCACCAATAAAGAAAACAATCCGAATGCATGCAGACTTTGTATCCCTCTGAATCACAGCAAAGTGGCACTCAAATTTTCAGTGAAAGTAGTATTTTTGTTTTGTTTAAAGGGTATAATTTCACTGCAAAATATTTCTGGTTAGAAATGTTTCTGACTTTTAGTGTAGAAATGTAGCATTTGTGTCGCGAAATCGTTCTTTGGCAGGAATGTTTCTGGTAAGAAAATAAAATAAATGTACTTTATCTGCTTCTCAATATTTTTTTCAAATGAGAATAGTAACAAAGGGCTATGGGAATTTTGGGGAATTTTCTACTTTCTTTCACAATTGTTAGTGGCAAAATTTGTATGATGTAAGATGGTGCTTCCCCAGAAGATGTCAAGGTAGAGCTGAACACTTCCAATATATTTTGTGTGTGTATATTAAAGTTTCCTTTACTTACTTTATATCTTCCAGGCAAAACTGTTAAAAATATTTGGAAAAAAAACCCAACTAATGAAACATATAATTTAAAAATAGATACATTTGGGAACTAATTCACACTTTAGTCACCTTTCTCATGTGAACTGTTTTCTTACCAAAAATTAATATGGTGACAACACCGAGTTGGGCAGGAGTGTTGATCTGCCGGAGGGCAGGATGGCTCAACAGAGGAATCTGGGTAGGCTGGATTGAGAACAATTTTCTGAAGTTCAACAAGGCCACATGCCAGGTCCTGCCCTTGTGTCACAACAGCCCCATGCAGTGCTACAGGCGGGGGGCAGAGTGGCTGGGAAGTGGCCCAGTGGGAAAGGACCTGGCAGTGCTGGTCAACAGCAGCTGAACACAAGCCAGTGTGTGCCCAGATGGCCAAGAAGGCCAATGGCATCATGGTCTGTATCAGGAATAGTGCGGCCAGCAGGGCCAGGACAATGACTGTCCCCCTGTACTCAGCACTGGTGAGGTCACCCCTCGAGTGCTGTGTCCAGTTCTGGGCCCCTCAGTTCAGGAAGGACATTGAGGTGCTGGAGCGTGTCCAGAGAAGGGCAACGAAGCTGGTGAAGGGTGTGGAGCACAAGTCCTTTGAGGAGCAGCTGAGGGAGCTCTCAAGTAAACAGACAAGAGGAAACAGCCTCAAGTTGTGCCATGGAAGGTTTAGATTGGATATTGGGAAAAAAAATTTTCATGGAAAGGGTTGTCAGGCANTCTTTCATTTTTCATTTAAAATTAGAGTCTCTACTCTTGAAAAGTAAGACTTGCTTTTCTAGAACATTTATAAAGATTTAGCTTCCTAAGTACTTCAAGTTATTGGCTATAAAAAACTTCATATATTCCCACCAATAAAGAAAACAATCCGAATGCATGCAGACTTTGTATCCCTCTGAATCACAGCAAAGTGGCACTCAAATTTTCAGTGAAAGTAGTATTTTTGTTTTGTTTAAAGGGTATAATTTCACTGCAAAATATTTCTGGTTAGAAATGTTTCTGACTTTTAGTGTAGAAATGTAGCATTTGTGTCGCGAAATCGTTCTTTGGCAAGAATGTTTCTGGTAAGAAAATAAAATAAATGTACTTTAACTGCTTCTCAATATTTTTTTCAAATGAGAATAGTAACAAAGGGCTATGGGAATTTTGGGGAATTTTCAACTTTCTTTCACAATTGTTAGTGGCAAAATTTGTATGATGTAAGATGGTGCTTCCCCAGAAGATGTCAAGGTAGAGCTGAACACTTCCAATATATTTTGTGTGTGTATATTAAAGTTTCCTTTACTTACTTTATATCTTCCAGGCAAAACTGTTAAAAATATTTGGAAAAATAACCCAACTAATGAAACATATAATTTAAAAATAGATACATTTGGGAACTAATTCACACTTTTAGTCACCTTTCTCATGTGAACTGTTTTCTTACCAAAAATTAATATGGTGACAACACCGAGTTGGGCAGGAGTGTTGATCTGCCGGAGGGCAGGATGGCTCAACAGAGGAATCTGGGTAGGCTGGATTGAGAACAATTTTCTGAAGTTCAACAAGGCCACATGCCAGGTCCTGCCCTTGTGTCACAACAGCCCCATGCAGTGCTACGGGCGGGGGGCAGAGTGGCCGGGAAGTGGCCCAGTGGGAAAGGACCTGGCAGTGCTGGTCAACAGCAGCTGAACACGAGCCAGTGTGTGCCCAGATGGCCAAGAAGGCCAGTGGCATCCTGGTCTGTATCAGGAATAGTGCGGCCAGCAGGGCCAGGACAATGACTGTCCCCCTGTACTCAGCACTGGTGAGGTCACCCCTCGAGTGCTGTGTCCAGTTCTGGGCCCCTCAGTTCAGGAAGGACATTGAGGTGCTGGAGCGTGTCCAGAGAAGGGCAACGAAGCTGGTGAAGGGTGTGGAGCACAAGTCCTTTGAGGAGCAGCTGAGGGAGCTCTCAAGTAAACAGACAAGAGGAAACAGCCTCAAGTTGTGCCATGGAAGGTTTAGATTGGATATTGGGAAAAAAAATTTTCATGGAAAGGGTTGTCAGGCATTGGAACAGGCTGTCCAGGGAAGTGGTTGAGTCATCATCTCTGGAGGTATTTAAAAGACGTGTAGATGTTGCTCTTAGGGACACTGTTTATTGATGGACTTGGCAGTGCTGGGTTAACAGCTGGACTTGAGATCTTAGAGGTCTTATCCAACCTAAATCCATGATTCTATGATATAACCCTTGCCATAAAAAATTTTTTGTATTTCAGAAAGTAATCATCAAAAATGTAATGATGTCTGCAAAAGGCTTCTCTATTGTTATTGTATTTTACTTGAAAGGCAGTGGAAAAATCTAAAATTTTTTCACACAAGACACAACAATGTCTTTAATGTTCTACACTTTTTTACTCAGACTGAAAAGCCTTCATCAGCAAATCGCTTAGCTGTATTTAACTAATAACTGTAGGAATTCATTATATCAATAAATTATTTGTTAAATCAAGTTAAATTACTGAAAGAAAATTCTCAAATGAGGGTTAAATGCTGAGACTTCCAAAGGAAATCAGCTTTCAGTTGTTACCTGTTTTATGGTGTTCGAGTGCTATATATGTAGGTTTTGGCTGGCTTAAAAAAAAAATCTTTAAGGCTATGTGTTTCATAAATTCCTTATTGTACTCCGTTCTGCTGTATAGTTTACTTACAAATTAAATTCTCTGTGAAGGAAGTCCATAATTGTTGTTCATGAGCTCTGCAATAAAATAGATTGGGGTTTTTTTCCCTATAAGCCGTCAATTTTCAATAGACTAGTGCCTTTAAAAAACTTATTTTAACACTCCTGCAGATTAATAATGTGTTAGCAGAAAAAGCCATGTTGAGTGAGCCTCACTCAGTTATCCCTCCAGCCCAATTATACTGTGACATTAAATCTTGTGACATTTAACAAGAAAGGCCATTTCACCCATGACTGCCTCAACTGCTGACAATTTATGCAACAGCGTCCCCTCCTAAGAAACTGTTTTAAAAGAAGGTGGCTTTGTCACATGCTGATATATCTAACTGCCCATGTAAATTAAATAAGACGTAGCAAAGTACGTAAAGTATGTAAAATTGTTCATCTTACATTTACCTGATGCCTTTGACTACAGAAAGAGGAGTTAAAGGGCTGGCATAAATTCTCTCTTTGCAACTGCAGTGGTGTTAATGGACCAAAATAAGAAAGAACCAGGGTACAAAATACAGTATTTGCATGTACATATCTTTTATTTCTTTATAGTCTTTCACATTTGTGAATATGAATTTACATGTTTAAATATCTTCAATTTATTTCAAAAACCTGACATTAAACAAAAATTTAGAGACACTACTAAATAAGCCTCTGGAGTAAACTTAGTGTTGTCTTCCTCAAGGCTGAGAACTGAGTGACAAGATTTAGGACCAGCTGAAGATTCTACCCAGGACAACAAGCATATGCACTCCTTATCACAGACTATAGGCAAAGAAATCTCAGCTACCTGCTCATCTGGCTCCAAACCTGGAAGATGCATAGCTTGGTCTGAAATAATGCATCTGAAAAGATGCATCTGCTTGGTCTGCCTTGCTGGAGAGCAACTGGCTTCAGGGACTAAACTAGAATCTCCATGCAGTACCAAGCAAAAATATATGAATGCATCAGCTGACTTGAGGATTGTCTTGAGGATTTTTGCAGCAAGTTCCACTGCATGGTGGTGTAAAACAACACTCAAACCATTTCAATTACCTTCTGCTTCTAAAATAACAAGTATATTAAGTCAAGTGTATATAAGACTATCATTTTCATATTTTCCTGTAACTATGGAATCACACATTTCTTGAAATGGATTGGCTTTCAAAAAAAAAATCTGAGTTCTTACAGCAATTAATTTTACTCCATTATGAAACAGAATTTTAAGATAACATGGCATATCTGGTCTAGTGTTTAAGTCGGACAGATGTTTCAAATCAAATATCCAAGCACTGAAGAGCAGGCTGCTTGCTGCAGGTAAAACCTCTGTGAAGGTCACAAGAACTTAAGGATTGCATCCTACTACTACCCTACCCTATTAAGGCTGGGTAAATTAATTCAGTTTCATGCTCATGGTACAAATGGGTTTTTTCCTATGAGTTTATTCTGCCCACCAATAGCTATTTTGCAGTTTTGCACTGATGTTACAACACAAAGTATAGGAAAACAAAAAGCAAAATTAAATGCTTAATCTTGTCAATCTTTTCAAAGGAAAAGAAAAAAGCAGCTAAATTTTTACTACTGCATTCTATGAAAATCACATGCTTTTACAAATTTTTGGGTGGAGAGAATAGCATGTGCCTTCATATATATTGGCAAAAGTTAATCCAGCTGTTCCAGCTTTAGGGAGTGTCACAAACTCCTGTGCAGGATGGATAAATGAATGAACCATTGAGCTATGGTCTTCAATCCTTCTTTGAAAATCATAGCTATTTTTGGTACCAATTTATAAATTATTATTTTTCAGTAGAAAATGCCTGTGCAGAAATAAGCACTGTACAAAATCATCTGAAAATATGCATTATAGAAAAAAGCGCTTTCACTGAAGATGGCCATGCCAGTATTGGGTTTCATGTACCTTTTTGTGCAATATCTCTATGAAGTATCTGTGCCTAATACAGATGATGGTACAGATGTTTACATCTGCGGCAGGAATAGACAAAACCATAACCAGGAAAACTCACTAATATAAATAATGAAAGTTAGGGGGAAACACCAGATTTCAACTAAGGTCTGCCTACTAATTGTGGTAATTCTAGGGACAGGAGAGAAGGAAGAGAAGTATTCCAAAGCCTATTTTAGCATTGTATATTTGAAACTCTACTGGATAACAGCAACTTTTTCTGAGAAATATCAGTGCTCACATCAAGGGGCTTCAGTCGGTGGGCTGTTACTATGGCTTTTGAACAAGGGTCAGAAAAATATTTTGATTTTTAAATGCACATTGAGCAAGTATTGAACTTAAATTAGAATTCAAGATTTCATTCTACCTCTATATAAGTCTCTCGGTAATTTCCCTACAATATTTTATGTTTTGCAATTATAACTCTGATTTCTGTTTGGGGTCCTACATGTCCAGAAACAATTCGTTAATTATATTCCAGAACTATAACAGAACTCTCCAGCTGCAACGCTTTTTAAAATTCTGCTTTGTTTTCAAAACTTATTCTTCCACTGTGATCATAAATGCTTTCTACATCAGTATCCTAGAATAATATGCAAAGTTTGAAAATACAGCCTGTGTTTTTCCTGTTCTGCAAGAAAATTAATGTAACAGATTGTTTAATTTGAATGAGCGCATAAGCACGGTGTTGATGAATTGCCTTAACTATCCACATCACTGGGAGATTGCAATAAAACTTCCTTGGTGTGCACCTATCAACAATGCAATTTTTAAAGGGATGATGACGACTTGTGGATAGAAAAGAAAATCCATCTCTACCTTGCACAGACCTGCAAATGTAAAATTTACTGTAATTTGTGCTGTAGCAAAAGAATGGTACCTTTGAGGTAGGTGCCATAAAATCGAAAGAAACCCCTATAGTTCTGACATGCACAGTGTAAAACAAAATTACTGGTCTGGGTAACTGTGATTACTTGGAGTAGCCTCACAATACTCTTCACTGAAACCTAATTATTGATAAAAAACTTGAAGTAAGCCCGTTTTCTCGTCATCATGGTTGAATTACATTAATGGACATTATGGGTCTTGTTTTGCTTCTTACAAAGTCTATGGCAGCTTGTCAGCTTTTGCTTAAGTTCTAATCTCTAGGAAACTTCTCTCTTGATATCTAGCACAGCACCTTTTAGTATATCCCTAATATTATCAATCTAATACCATGACACAAGGCATGCTCAGAGAGTCAAAACACCACCATTAGCTATAAATTATCATACACCACTGAGACTTCCCTTACCAAACACTGAGTTGTGAATGATGTAACTATTACATATGAGGCAAAATTTTAAGGCAGAGAGAATAGATTTATTGGACCAACTGACATAGCTGGGAAAAAAAAAATCAACAAACTAGAAAACTTTATGTTCCCAAAAGCTCATGTATTTTACACAGCCATATCAGTTACTTTTAACAAAATACACCTCACCTTCTGGATTGCCACAGATAAAACACAACCACTACAAACATTTTCAAGTAGTGATGATGCCATGGTAACACACATAAATATTGGGGTTTGCATGTATTGAGGCAACATACATTTACTGAGAGAGTTCAGAGGAATACTGTGCAAGAAAAAAGCCTTTTCGGTAAATACTACTCCCCCTGCAAAATTTACAATTTTCTACCACCATACACCATACAGAAAAACTGGGATGTAAGGTACCCTAAGTGCTGTTGAGCGCTTGCACAAAACAAACTTACTTTGACTCCATTCAACTATTCTAGTCCTAGATGATGAACATAATATGAGATATCCCTGTGTGAAGGTGACATGAACAATACAAAGAAACAGACTGGAAAAGGCTAGACTAGTATACAGCAAGGGTATACATTTCAAGCCTTAATTTTAATTGATATTTTCCTTCAAGAAGCTTTATTTCCTAGATAGTAAAATAGACTCTTGAAAGTACTGCAGTGCAAGTTTCTATAGCCCTTTCCCATAGGTTTACTGTTTCCCTTCCTACGGCAGGAGGACTTGCCATAGGCTTACTGTTTCCATAAACATTGGTAAGTGTTTTTTCACCTACAGAGGAAGGTGCAAGTGACTCCTTTCCAACAGCCTTCAGCTGTGCAAAACAGTTATTTATCACATGCAGGAGGGCCTGCTTGTGTGGAACTGGCAGGCAGCTACGAGTGTTGGAAGTCACACTGACTTTATCCTTTGAAAACACGTTCCTTAAAGCTTCAAATGAGGCAACAGTAATAATAATTACCAAATGCTTCAAGATAATGCTAAACTGAGTTCTGAGGCTATGATGATACAGAAATAATTCACTATAAACATACAACCCTGATACTAATGCCTGAAGTTGGAAAATATTTATGACAGAATACAGCTAAGGTCTGATTCCACTGCCATTAAAGCTGATGAGTGTTCTACCCCTAGCTTCCATGGTAGCAGTTCATAAAAATGTATTTACAGGGGAAGGCAAAAGTGATTCATATGTATGACTGCATGAAAGTTTATACACACTGATATAGCTCAATACATTCCTTTTTTCCAAGGTCAATATGTTTGAAAAAAAAGGCAACAATTTTGTCCTTTGTCTAATTTCTTGTTCTTACCATCTTATGATATATTTTAATATCGTGTCTTCATGTGTCCCATAAGCTTTCTTTTATGTCTAAAAATGTCTTCAAGCTCTTCTATTTCTGCCATGAGTTAAATTTATATATACATTATGGCCAAGTTTCTGCTAAAAAAAAAAACCTTATCTTCGAAATAGGAATTGGATTTCCTTACTCAAATGCCAGCAGTAATTACAATGCAGGACTTTGTCTCATGCAATTTCTTTGGCTTTTTTAAACCAAGAGTTAGAAGTTTGATAGCAAATTCAAATGAACATATTATTTGGTTTATCTGAAAATGCAGAGTCGGATCCAATTAAACACAATTAACCTCAAAAACTGCCACTGCTTCTGAGGGTGAATCATATCCCTCCCAGCAGTCGAAGCTTTCCTGCAATGGGAGAGTCTCTCTCGAGTCTCTCACCAGCCACATACATCCTTCAGCCCAAAGGGACCAATTCTGCTGAGCTCCTAAATGCCAACATTGTTCAGTTAATATTGCTGCAGGTAAATTTGTGCAAATGAAGCACAAGGATTGTTCATCTTTATAAGAGTTTCTTGTGCTTAATGGGCAGAGGAATTGAAGGACCAGTGAACTGTAACTTGTATGGAACTGATTAACTCTGAGAAGAAGGGAGGCAAGAGATGCCAACTAACTACTTCAGTACAAAAATGGTGATCACAGAGCAGCTCTATACCTTAGAATAGCACTAATTTTTTTGTCTCTGCAAAGACAGAATTAAGAAATCCAACTCCTAGAAATCCAACAGTACAATCAACTGGAAGATCCTGATAGAATTTGGTGAGAACTAAATAAGAATTTACATAAATGTAGCAATTAATGAATAGAAGCTACTTGTAGATCATAAATAAGTCAGTAATTAATGACATCTTGGCCTCTCTACAAGCTCCAGCAGTGTAAGACAGACCTTGTACTGAAGGAAGGTAGCTATTTTAGAATTCCTTTGCATTCAGGATCCTCCAGAGAAAAGACTGAACAGGATGGCCCAGCAGAATATCTCATGAAGAAACCTTTTCCAGGATGCAACTGTAGTGATATCTTGGCTTCTCCTACTAGACAGTTATGACCTGAGAGCTGAAGAAATAGTTTGTCTCTATAGATCATCTCCATTTGCTCATTGACTGGAATTAAGCTCAAGATGTACAATTTTTTATATGTCATTCTAAATCAGCCTGCAGCAGGTACACATTTATTTGAAGTTATACTCCAAACATTCAATTTAACAGAGCCACATGGTCACAGAAAACCCATTCTGTCACTAAGGCTGTCTATCCATTGAATAATTGGCCTAATCTACCTCTCTGAGGGATACGCTGAATTTTCCAACTTTTATACTAAAGTACATTTCTTCAGATGCATAAAAGAACCCCTTGTTCTTCTGTAAAATCTGTTTGCTTTTATCTGAGAGCCAAATAAAATATCTGGAAGCGTATGTAGTGAACAGAATGAGGAGAAATGAATTTTGGCTATTTCTATACTGAGGAAAAGAGATGTAGCAAAGAAGACTTCAACAACCCCAAAACCATAAAGAACCTTGCTTTCAAGATGAAAGATGGAAAATTAAAAATTTCAGAGTAACATTTATGGACAGGAAGATTTTAAGTGCCTGAAAGTTGATGATCCTTCAACACTAAGTACTGTCTCCATAACAGCTGTAGTTCCATGACTATAATTAATCAGTAGAACAACACATGCTGTTAGGCCAACTAGGATTTCTGAAAAGATGTAACATTCAAAGCACCATCTAATTTCACTAATCCCTATTTTTCAAATAGGCTCTAAAAAGATTTAATGCTAGTAGTCTTTCAAGAAACAGATTTAACTAGGGAGTCAAGGCTAAAATATATTATTCACATGGGTTAAGAATCTTTACATTCAGAAAGAAAAAGCATGGCATATATCTGATTATTTGATAAAAGAATGTCAAAAAATCACATCAAGGTGAAGAGGAACGTTTTGAAAGGGTCTATACTGACAAACTGTGAAAAACACTGATGTGTTGCTCAGTGATCCTCAGTAAAGCTGAGTAAGAAGTTTCAGAAAAATTACAAATTTCGTTCTGTGTCCACGCTTGGACTTGAACATAAAAATCATCTAATTGCTTTTGCAAGTAAATCAGAACTACTGATATGTCAGCTTCATGACTGTCAACCGCCTTGCCCAAAGCTCCCTGGAACAAACACCTATATATTTTTGAACAGGGCAACTCACTAGTTGTATGTCAGACAAACTGTGGGAAAAAAAATGTTCAGTTCTCTCCACTACCTTTATTTGATCTCACTTCTTTCCCTCTCAGACATCACCTTAGCCACCATGGTAATGGCTATTTTAGAGCAGCAGCTCTCCTTATGTCTGTTAATATTCATTTCACTTGGAAGGGGTAACTTCATGCCCACTCCATATTTCAGTTCCCAGATCTGAGTCATACTTCACCTTTTGCCCTCTGTGACTGTGCAATTATTTAAAATTAAAATGCTAAAAGAGGGATTGAAATGATCTCTCCTGTCCCCTCCTTCTAAAATCTTAATGCAAGTATTTTTGAAATCCAGTCTCTCATGCCTACAATTCTCTAATAAATACCAATCCTGTACCAAAAGTTATTATTTTCTATTTTGTTGGTTATAAAAGCATTTAATCTAAACACATTCTCTCCTTCAGATATCCACTTACAGCTGTGAAAAATTATATTTTCATATAGCTTTAGTTTTCAGCTATTTCACTGGATTTTTTAGCCCACAGCAAAAAAAACCCCATGTATTCATTTCTCATCTACATTTCAAATATGCTGCATAAGTTTATCAGATAAAAAAATCTGACCAATTCTTTGATTTATATCATTTCTTAAGACCTGATTTTTCAATTAAACAACTGCCAAAGCAAGCTATATCCAAGTATTCTGTGACAAAACACAAGAGACTTAGACTTGCTCCAAGAGACTGAGACTTAGACACACTTCCACCCACAGTAAACATTAGCATTTACATTCCTCCCTTCAAAGGGTGTCAAGAATGACATTGTCACAGAACCACTTTTTCCATTATCCCCTGGAAAAAAAATTTAAAAATGATCAAATAGAAGAATGCTTCTGTGAGGTAGCTAACGTAAAAAGTGACTTGTGCTACAATGACATAGAAGGTGTTCATAATTGGCATTTGAGGAAGGGCAATGACACCGATTATTCTATCACAGACTAATCTGCACCATGATGTGGAATTATGTTCCAGTGTGATAACCCATGACCCCTAACAAGGATTAGACAGATGTGTCACAGCTGGTTACTACCTGAAGCCAGTAGGTACGTAGTGCACCGAGCAACGGCTGTGTGGGATGCAGGGGTGTTTACAAAGCACAGCACTGCTGCAGAGAGATGCAAAGCAGTTGTAGCAGCCTGGCAGAACAGAAGCATTACAGTCAGATCAGTGTGGCCATGCTTCCAAAGCACTGATTAAAAAACTTCTTTTTCCCTTTTCTCCTTTCTGCTTAGGCCCATCTGATGTGAGGTATAGTCATGAGTTGAGCATATTACTGAGTGTGGGTAACACACAGAAACAGAAGGCTGGGTCTTTCCTGAGCACCCCGGGTTCATTCTGCCCATGGTCTAAGGGAGCGGGATGCGAGTCTACCTTGCTTACACAATACTCTGCTCTGGCCATGCCTTGCTGCATCAGCTTGAGCACATGCCCTTCAGGTGAGCAGCCACTAGCTCCATTCCCTCTATGATCCAGGAATGTCTATTTTAAGAGATCGAGTGAAAATAGAAAAATCAAAGAAGGAGGGGGAGAGGACTGATAAGCAGTGAATAAGGCAGGAGAGGAAAACTAAGGGAAATACAATATACCTGTTGTAGACAGGTATGACATGGGGAGGGGAGGGAATTAGAAAACAGCTTGGTCTTCAAGAAGTCAGAGAGGACACAAGTGAGAACAACAAGAAAAAGACACTTCAATAACAAGGGAGAGAGGACAATGTTATGGAAACTGTCATGACAGGTCAGAAAAAAGGACAGGACAGCCAGCAGCAGACCTGGAAATAAAAACTGGTGGTGAAACATGAGGAAGGGCAAATGAAGTTTGCTTTGCAATGTGCTGGGTTTGTGATGATGATAGGACATAGAGGAAATGCAAGGAAAGTAGCTGGATAATGAACCTGAGTAAGGGATGAACGATGAAGTGTTGGGAAGCTGGATGTCACTGGTCTTCATTACAATGTTGTAACTGATTAAGATGCCGATCTCACATGGGTAAGGCAGTGTTTCCTAAAGCTGAATTGGGCATGACATCCTGCCAGGGTTGTGTGGAGGCTTTGTACTGTACACCATAGACAGAACCCCCTGCAGCCCATGCAGTCTTTTATTTATAGAAGCAACTCTTCTTTTAATCCTAATCACCTTTAATAGCACCCACTCCCAGTTCTCATTTCTCACTCAATCGATGTCCTTCAACAAGCCTTCTCTTGTTCTGCTGCCATAACTGCAATTCACAGAACACTACATTATGCTGCAGTTAGCTACGTCTATTTGGACATGCATTTTAATGGATAGTCTGAATATAGCACTGGGTTAAATTCAGGGACACACTAATTAATTGAATGTGAAGCCCAACACAGAAATTACAGCATTCAAATGAGAGTTTGCTTGCTAACACTGCAAGCATATGAAATTCAAGAATCATATATCGATCGTACACTTTGTTCCTGTCCAGGATATACAGGCCTGACTCACTATTTGCTGGTTGGACACCACCAGCACCATCTCATGGGGATGAACTTGGTAAGCTACAGCTACTTAGATAAAACAGACCCCACCCATCTAGGAAAACCAACTTGTCCCGAGTCAAGAGGCTCCCCACACACTTCCTGTTTCATGGAGCTTATACAGGCTTTTCACTTATTCATAGGCTTAGCAGCAAAGAATACTTTTTCTGTTTGCTGAGGCTTCTATGCTGCACTCATGCTCATACCCCAGGCAAACTCAAGTCCCTGAAATCCTAGCTGGATATGGGGGGAAGGTCATCAGACACACAGAAGACCTCATATCATTCTCAGCTTCCCAGTGGTCTGTAACTTCATTCATGACCAGGCCAGGGAGGGGGCCAAATGAGACCAGAGAGCACCTAACACAGCAGATTTATACAGGCTGCACTCAGTGCCTTTTCCTGCCATGCAGTGTGGATAGAGCATTCATCCAAGGAATAAGAACCGTCTTTCAATAAATGCCTGAAGAATATATAAGTGTAACATTTTTCCAGGAAAAATTATTCCAATTTTGGGTCTCTAGTGACACATGAGGCAGAGATAATATCAGCTAGGAAAAACAGGACCAAAAGCAAAGATGTTCTTATTGATACACAAAATTCTAATTAAAATGTCTCAGCAAGCATTGAAATTTATTTGCCGCTGATATTGTGACATGCATACTGAATTTAATGTATAATCAGTGCTAATCCATTCCAACCCTTGCAATATCAGCAGCATTAAAGCAGACCACAAGTAGAATTACACAAATAATGAGTACAGCTCAGAAAGACAGTTTAGAAAGGTTCTTAAATATCATCCAAGACAACAGCAAGATTACAAGAAATTCTGTGACCTCAGAAAACTGTCTTGTTCTCCTTCAGGCCTAATTGAAATCTGCAGCTGGGTGCAGTACTTGTTCCTTTTAACAAGATATCCCTAGTAAGGAAAAGTGTCAACACAACTGCTATAATTATTTCTACCTTAACAATATTCTTCGTGCCTGCCTACAGTCCAGACCAGGACTTGTGTGTCTGTAGAAGCCTAATTCATTTGTTCTACTGCCAAGGAGAACAAACATATTTGGAAGGGCTTACTTTTCTTGGTCCTGTTGCTTCATTTGTTCTTTATAAACAGATAAAACTGTACACTTTTAAGATCTCTTAGAATGCATATATTGTTTCATATGATAATTTGCTTATAATTTAATTGATGCCAAAACAGAAGCACCTACAAACATTTTTAATGATCCATCTTGAGATTACCTATTCATGTGGCTTTATTTTTAAAAATGTATCTCAATAGCTTCCTTAAGGATCGGGAGCACCAGTTGAGCAATCAGTTAATAATTTTTATCATAATTACAAGACTTAGCATCTATCAGACCAAAATCTGTCTCCTAAAGAAAAGAAGGCCTGACCTTGAGTGGAAAATAAATCCCAAGTCACAATTATGAAAATTATAATTTCTCCCTTTTCCACGAAAAGCTTGCCAAGAAATTTTAATGAATTTCAGAAATATGTAGGGACAGTGCTGTTAAATTACATGGAAATCTGAATATACAAATTCCTTCATGATCTTCTTCCAAAGTATTCTAAAATCCAAGTCAAGCATATTTTAATCTTGCACTGGTAAAGACCTGCATGCTTCTCTAAAAGGCCACCAAAATGCCACTGAAGTTAAAATAGATGAGTTAACCTTTTGAAAAGTACTCACAGCACCACAATTATTCTGACCTTTGACTGTACAATCCTTTAACTTTGCTAGCTATTCATTTAATGCCCATTTGTAATTTTTAAAATTATTACTACACAACTGAAAACATTTGTTTGGCAATCCATCACCATGACATGTAGCAGTTTGCAACAATAAAGGATTTTGGTACAGGCAGTTTTAATTATTTAACCAATAATAAATAAGGTAAGGACCTATACGTAGGGGAGGCAAAAACTACAGGAGGTGTGGAAGCCCACAGAGAATTGCTGTGAAATGTTTTTACAACCATCTTAATGCATAAAGGTGTTTTGATGGATAGATAACTGTTGAGATTAAAAA
>VZRS01002118.1:456671-684732 GCA_013398055.1 Ifrita kowaldi
AAAAGGGAAAAACATAAAACCAAACCCTTCCAGCCACCCCCAACAAACTGATGTGGTTGTGGCTCATCCTTCAGCAGTAGAGAAGAAAGGCTCATCTCCACAGCCCTAAGGACTTCACTTCAGCTGTAAAAGGAGAGAAATTGTCTGGATTTCACTAAATCCTGTACAGCTAAGGTAGAAGAGGAATTCTTACCTTGATTCTGTTCATAATGAAATGGAACTTGCACTGACTAGCACGAAAATGTTATCAACAGTCATGAAACAGCAGTCTATCCCCCCACTCCTTCTGAGTCTGGTGATTGATAAAGATTACCAGGAACCTGTCTCCTCCACTGACAACAATTCACCTGTTGATCTTTATCAGCAGCCTACTAGTTGAAGCACTGGTGACAGTACATTTTGGTCAGCAATGTGACTTCACAGCCCAAGTGATCTCTTGGGCACTGGTATATCTCCAGAAGACCTTTTCTACATGTCCCCTTCTCTTAAATGCAGAGAATCTAAGTTTGCAAGGCCATTTCAGAGAGACAACACCCAGTTCAAAAGGTTGACAAAGTCAGAACACACATCTGCCCAAATCCCATGTTGAAACATATTCATAAAGGGAGAGGAAACGGACTCTGATGCTGAAAGGAAATATATAAATCAGATGTCAAATTATGACATCCAGCGAGCAGAAGAGCATAACAGCAGCACCAAAACAAAACTAGTATTTATTACTAAGTTCCACTGGCTATGTCAGTACCTTTTATCTTACTTCTCAGTAAGAACCAGTGAGTAATCAACACTAGGTCTTAAAAGTCACTTGTGCACATAAATATAAAGGCCAGAAGGCAAAAGCATCCAGTAATCAGCAGTTCTGTCACCTACACTTCTGTCAGCACTTCCTTATCAACTCGAAATTTTCGAAACTGTAAAATACAAAAATGTAAATTTTAAAAGAATGCAAATTAGACAGTTTAAGCAAAGTAAGACAAAAAATGTATCATGAGCCAACTGCTAGATATTGAATAATTCTCAGCAACTGCAATGCACCAACCCTGAAGGCAACAACAAAACCCATTGTAAATCACAACCAGTGTATGTAGCTCTGTTTAAGAAGGTCTTCAGACACATTTTGATTAACAACATTATTAACTGTTCCATAGGAATCTTAGAATAGCTCACCCTCTCTTATAGCAAGCTGAAAGGATAGTACTGTAGCCTAACCCTTCTACACAAAAGAAGCCTATACTTCATTTTAGGTTATTTTACTGCTACAGTATTATTTACTGCAACTCTAATGTCTCTCATTTATTTAACATTCTCCAGATATGCATTGAAAAGGAAATCTGGGAGTTTACAGTGGATATCATTTCAGCATTGACTAATCTGTCAGCACACAAGAACTGTGACAAGTCAGTCCTACTTTCAAACTTTGACGAGATTTTTAATGATTGAAGAAGCAATGAAACTTCCAAGAAGTTCACTAGAAACGTGACAAAACTTATACAAGAGAAAAAAATAAAAAACCTAGAAATAAGACATTGTAGTGGAAGGGAAAAAGCAATCACTGACTTTTCTGAAGAGGTGAGAAAATTGACATGTAGGCAGGTTTAAATTACAGAGGAAATAAAGTAAATATCAAATGAGGAAAGCTGACTGCTGCATCCCAGTGGAAATACCTTAAATTAAAGCAGAGAGATGCAAGAGTGAGAAACTTACAACAGTAACCTTTTGAGATCAGGTCTGCATTACAAAATTATTTGCAAAGGATAACTAACCCTCATCCTGTTTTGTCCTGTGTACATGGTTCAGAATTAAAGGCTGGTATTGAGACAATTCCTTTTCTGTCTGTTCTCAATAGTCTGAACAGCAGGAATCTAATGCAGCCGTTCATGAACATGAAGAGCTAGACTGAAAATGGATTATGTTAGGATGAAAAATGTTCCCAAAAACTTCCATTTGATATGTTATTAAATTATCAGATGAAATATATAAGGACATAACCATAACAGTAAATATAATATACTATGAAGTCCAGTGTTTTTCCTTTTAATGGGACCTTGAAAACATGTCAAATATATCTCTTATATTATTCATCAAATTGACACCCTGCCTGGCTGGCAATTTTATACTTTTCAGTATATATTAAGAATATGTATTTCTGACAATTGTTTAAAAAGAAAAAGTCTTGTCAGGTGTGCACTGATGAAAACAACTACCACCTAAATATTTACTCCTGCTTACAGCAGAGGTAGTGGAAAGTAGCACTACCTCTGGACCATGCTGTCCCATAACAGTGCATCAAAGAAAGAAAAGAGAAAGAGCACCAGAAGTTGAGGGACTTTAATGAGAATTTGCCAATTTGTCAAAATCAGACCATTATGTAGAGAACTGAATGACTTCAATAAAATAATAGCAGAATTCAAAAGCAGATCTCAGTGGAAGCAAAGAGAACCAGCTTCTCACAAGGAAGTTTCCCTGGTTTTCTGTCAGCACATCTACCCACTTAGCCAGCAACTTGCTGAAGGCTAAAACATAGAAATTAGCCCAATCTGAAACATTCAGGTCTTCCATTTACCATCTTCTCACACCTCGTATCAAGAATAAGACTGAATAAGTGAAATGTCATAACTTTGCAATTAAAAATGCCTAATTAATAATACTTCCAAAGTGAAAGTTCTTCATTGATTTCTCACAGGCCTGATCATCCATCAGGCTAGATTTCAGCTGAATTAGTCCACTGGAAACCTTTTCCAAACTTAAAATCAACATACATTATTACAGTTTCATTGGCTAAAATGGCTAAATAACATTGGGAGCAGCATCAGCATTTCACTTAGCAAATAACTGCTATTAGGGTCTTATGTACAGAGACATAATAATAGAAACATAGGTAATAAAACAATATCCAAAAGTAAGAGATCATACAGTTTTTCTATAAATTTACAATTCAATATAACGTGGCATTTTGGTCTTCTATATTGGAAACTGTTACTCCTCGTCCTAAGTAATGCTTACTTTTATCTGCAAAGGTGGGTAAACTCTTCCATTTTTTCAGAAGCAAGGATGACTGTCTCAAAGCATAAACTGAAACAGTTCTCTAACTGCCAAGATCAGTGCCAGAAATTTAAGATGCTATCTTAAGATTTTCTGAAAAACCGATATATGTGGGGACTGAGGCAAAAAAGGTGTAAAGTTCATCCACTTTCTTTCTGTTCAGTGTAGGAACGTTATAATTCAACAGTGAAAAGATCACCATTTGGGAATTAGCCGATAAGAAGATAAAAATTGCCAGGCACTCTGGACATCAGTTTCTGTTACCGAGAATTGAAAAGCTTTTATCTCATTCTTTGTTGCAGTCAAAAGAGGTGATTGCATCTCATGTTCACTAACAGTGGAGTGGGTCCAGGAATACATTAAATTGAAGCCCTTTTTTTTTTTTTCTGGTCATACATGTTTAAAAGCAAAGAGTTTACAGTTGCCTGTTCACACATTCTATGTACATTTCAGAACTTAGTCTCGTAATGAACATTATTTGTACTAGGTTTTCAGGCACAAGATTTTCCATTAGAAGAAAGGCATTTTGATCACAGTCCATTGCAAGAGATGAAAAATAATGTAACAGTTTTTTCAGCAATAGAATTCTAGTTCACTAATAACAACATGCATCCTTTCTATTAAACACCAAGTTCACCCAGCCCTACCATGACATTCACAGGCATAACAGCAGTAAGAATGCACTGTAAGATCTCAATTAATACTGCTATTTTCTTCTTAAACACTGTAGAGACATGAAACCCAAAGCTTAGACATGGAACACATTAATCCAGAAATCTAAACGATCTTAAAAATAGGAAGATATAAAAAGCGTAAGAAAGTAAACCTTTAAAAAAATCTTTTCAGGAATGGAATAAATGCTTCTGGAAGTTGAGAAAAAAGTAGTTCTCAAGGACATGTGGTAAACTATCATTTATCATTCTCTCTAAATGTGTGATCTAGATGTATGGTTAATAACACATTTTACTCTCAGTGGTATACAAACGGGGATCTGACAGCAATACAGTCATTTATAAAACCAGCATATGTCCTTGTGGGAAGAAATATCCTCTCAAAACTGCATTTTGGCTTTATTGCATATAAAAATGTGAGAAAAGCACAAAAATCTACCAGTTATTGATAATCACAGATGAATTAATAGATTCACAAACTATAAGTCCTGTGAATTTCCCAAGGAATGTTATTTTACTATTTATTCTTTTTTGTAGAACTCCAGTTCCTGGATAGTTTATGCCAGTAAAACATTTTAGAAATTCTACTGATAAACATTGTCATGGAAAAAACATCATTTTTATTTACTTATGTGCAGTGTGTGACTCAAGAAACTGAATAATTCTACTTTTTGCTTAAAAGTGTATTTTAGTGTAATAAATATTAATATATATTCCTAATTTTCAGAATGATTTCTCACAAAAACTTTTTATAAACAATGAGAAATCATTGTGCACAGGTGTGTACTCATTGCATTTACAGGTAACTAATTAAAAGCCAAGAAAGCCTAAAGAAGCTTCCTTTAACACTAAAGTTCCATTTTCCCTGCAATGACCTTTAACCAATAAATATCACCATATTCACTCAGTAGCATGTAAGTAGGATGTAACCACTTATGATGGTCAGGGATTCACCAAGGATGGTAATCCAGCAGCAGCATTTACCCTTTTGGCATGAAAGCCCAAGTGCACTGGAAGTAGGACTGCCAAAACCAGTCTGGACATGGTCAGGGGCAAACAGCTCTAGGTGGCCCTGAGTATGGACCAGGTGACCTCCACAGATCCCTTCCAACCTCAACTATTGTTAGATCCTGTGAAAATGGGAGCTGTAAACATCTCTTGTTAAAGCACAGTGAAACATGCAGCTGTTACAACCAGAAATTGGTACCTCATTACATGTGGCACTTCAAAAATGAGAACTTGGGCCACGCTCTTCTCATTCACCAGCTGTGACTATGCAGTCTGTCCCAGCTGCCTGTGTGCAATCCAACCCAGGATCCAGCAAACACTTGGGGATACACTTATCTTCAGGTACATAAATGGTCCAGCACAGGCAACCAGCACTTTTATATGCTTGAAGGCAAATGCAGCCTTTCATTTATTTTAGAAAAACGCCTTTAGAGCAGTATGGTGCTTAGGATTTATGATTTACTAGAGTTTATTACTCTTGTGAGCAGTATCTTCATTTTGAACTCAGAACCTGTCGTGTTAAAATAACACAAAACCAGTGAGAAGAAATCACATACCTACTATGAGTGATTCCAAAGTCAGCACATGAGCTCAACAGTAAATTTGTGGAAATTATTAATAATTTACTTACCATTTATAATTTACTTGAGATTTTTTTCCTTTTTTACTTACTGATGAAATGTCTACGAGTGGATCACAATTTTCTCATATTTATTATTCATTATAACTATTTGCTGAATAATTTCTGCAAACAGTTCCTCTTTTGTAGCTCAATCCCATTGTGAATGTTTATTATTCAAAATTTAGTCTGTGAAACTAATTAAGCCATGTATTAGACTTTGTTCGGTGTTTGCATGAGCATTATTCTTATAACCAGTATGAGTTCTCCAAATAGCCTCCTCTCCAGTATGAACTTAAATTGTATTATTCTGTGAACACTCCTGTAAAATTTCTTTGCTAAAACATCCATAAAAAGCAAACAGCATGAAATAACTGAATTTTAAAATCTGTATAAATTTTAGGGGTTATTTTTTCTTCAGGACCAACTAAGCCTACCAATAAAAGACAGTACAATCTCAATTATTGACCTGTTCAAATGACCGACAAGATCTCATTCTTCTCCTCATAGTCAAAATCAGGAATATTGTAGTAACAAAAGTAGATGCCTTTTTTTCCTTGCATGTTGCTTGTACCCAGTTTTTCCAAGTATTCCAAGCACTGCTTGAAGCAATATGGCAATCATTTGTTTAATTGCTACATCATTGCAGGGTGAGTCTAAAACTGCTAGGGTTTTAGTGGGAAGAAGATGATGGAAAAGGGAAATATACAAAATGAAAGTGTACAATGTACACATCACACACCTCTTCCAGAGCCCCAGAGTTTTCACGTAACTGACCTCCAAGTGTTTGTAGTGATTCCCATCACATGCCAAGAACTTACAGCCTTTTCACTTTGTTTTTCTGAATTTATTACAGATTTTTGAGACTTGGCATACATTTACTCATATCTGCAGCCTTCTTGCAGTCTGAAGGACCCAACAATTTTTTGAAAACCTGAATTTAGCAGCTGGGACTTTAAGGTAAACACCACATATTGAGAGATAAGCAATGAATGCAAGAGACCTGCCACTGTTAAAAGGCAGTAGTGTTGCAGAGCTCCTTCACAAATTTGAGAGGGGTAAAAGATTTGCCCAGCTGCACACAGCCACCCAGCAACACACATCAAATTACTGCTCAGGACTGTAGCATTAAGAATTAGAACTGAAATAAGATCAAAATAGTACTCACAAAAACCTTTCTGCAGAGGGATGAATTTTACACTGACTCACTCCTCAATGGTTAACTTAATCTGAACTCAAAGGCAGTAATACTATTAATACTAGTAATGATCTGATTCAAAATTCAGTGATTTCTAGAATTAATCGTTCCACTGGATTCCAAAGAAATCATTCAGAATTTGTCTCTTTGGGAAACAGCTCTTAAAAAATGTACAAACGAAAAACAAGTTTTCTAAATTTTGCTCCATTTCCACTAGCGGATACTGAGACAACTTAGCCATATCTTCCTTTCCAGGACAGATCTCACATTTTCTCATGGAATTGCTAGTTACATTCCCTTACCAGTGTGCTTTGATCTTTGTGTTAGTGCCACTCTTATTTACAAAATCGGAATGGTGCAGTGGGAAAAGTGGTTTAGAATGAGAAAGCACTTGAAGCACAATACTAATTCAGAATAGTGGAAAAATACAGTAATTAGAATGCATTTTAACCAGAAAAAAAATAGCAGGAGGGAAAAGCTGGTTGTTTTTTTTTTTTTGTCAAAAACTATTTTGAGATATTTTTGTATTAATTTTACACATTTTGTATATTCTGTAGCCATTATCTCTTCCCCAATAATACGAATAATTATTCTGGGATCATTACTCTTCACATCTCCTAACAGTTAATGCTTTTTTTCCAGCTGGAAATCTATGCACTGGTTACATTTCTTATTATCTCTTCAGAGGTATACTGCATGTAGACAATTTTTGGGTCTTTTTCCTTCCAGGGTCTTTTTTCTTTCCTTCCTCCTCAGCTTAGGAGCTGAGATTTTCCCCTTCTTATGTGTTATCTTGGTGTGGGTGAAGCCACAGACAATAGCACACACGGCATTCCCACAGGGAACTGTAATACATTTCCTGTCATTGGGCTAGCCACAGTAAAGAAGCTACAGGCTGCTGGTGAAAGCTACATTATAAACTATTCCATGCCCTTTGCTGCAATTTCTGAAAATTCAGAATTTTTACAGCCTCATTAAGGAAGCTTCTTGTCTAACATAGATGTCTTTAACTCAATTTTTATGTCAGCTCCTGAGCCATAGAAAGATACCACCACAGCAACTTCACTTTCAATTGTGTTCTCATTTGGTTTAATGTTCCTACCACATTTTTTAAGACACTGTGAATGCCAGTGAATCTTGCAATGAATTTCTGAGATGCTATGAAGAAACACATCACTTTCACTATTTAAGCAAAAAAAAGCTTTAGTGAGTGCCTGTGTAAGATGAAGAAAAATGCTTAAAGTACTTTAATATGGTTGCCCTTTAAACTAAAAGAAAAATAACCACAACAGATTTCTAGTACAAATATAGATATTTGGTCACAAGATGTCAGAGCTTACATCTCCTGCCCAAATACATTATACACTATAGGTACCTGATGGCCTATTAGCTTAAACTTCCTCAAGTGCCTTTACTGACCACTTCATGTCATTAAGCAGTGGAGATGAAGTACTAAAAGCTAAATACATATCCTGTGATTCTTCCCTTTGTTCCTATTTATGGTTCCCTTTAGAAATATGGGAGTTAGCTGTGAAAACTGCTACTTTTGAAATAAATTCCAGTGGTCCAGTGATTTGAACCTCCTTGAGGTGTGTTTTTATCTGTGTTGCCAGGACAGGGTCATCAGGACAATCTGTATCTGTCAGCAGTTCTTCAAAAACCTTTTAGTAAGCCTGCAATAGCACTGCCATAGAGATGTACGTAAGTGACACTGATTATAGAAAAAAAATTCTACCAAGCTTACTTCCAATTGCTGGCAAACAATACACACAGAATTAATGTGCATGCTCCACTGGAAGAAAGAAGAATTATATTTTATTTATTAGTAATCCCAGACATTTGCAACTTTCATCGTCCAGGACAGTTATTTTACCTTGGGTTATAAAAATAGTTTTGCAACCAGTTATAAGTTTTTAATTTTGCGTTCTTCTGTCGTGAACATTAAAGCAAGCTCCATGAAGCTAAAAAAACTTAATAATATCTAACTGGCTAACACCGCTGTATGTCTATAATTGTGTGTCACCTTGCAACACTACATTGTCTAAATTATTTCTTTTTCCTTTTGGCAATCTACTTAATAATTCCAAACTCTGCTGATGAAGGATTACTTCTAGAGAAATACTTCTTATTACAATATTGTACAGAAAATAAAAACTCTTATTCAGATGTACACAATATTTTGTTGAAAGATATTTAATATTAGTTTAGAACCTTCGTACTGACAGCTGCTCAGCAGGACAAAATCTCTCAGTTTGATTAGAGTCTTCAGGCAGTCTCATGAAAATTGTTACTGAGAAAGAATAATTAGGGCTCTCCCTCTCTTTCACCTTCAATAATGGGTTTATCTAAATGTGCAAGGAGGCTTACTTTTAACGTTTTTAATCTACATATATATAGAGGGGGGTTAAAACTCGAGGTGCCTTTTAACCCAAACTATTCTGAGATTCTATGATTTATGAAGGGTATGGTTGTGTTAATACAAAAACTGACAAAGGATAAATACAAAACAAAACCACCAAGTTTCATAAAACTAAGTAGTTGCATAAAATTGAAAAATAGCAGAAATTCTGAATGATGGTTTGAAAGACACCGTTAGTAAAACAGTTGCTTCAGGGTGCAGTTGCTGACTTATTTTTGCTACCACCATCTCTATTTAGCTGTAATGAACAACAGATTATAGCACTGTGTCACATGAAAAGGGGAGACTTCCTTTACCCTTAGTGTGGGGAGATTTACTCAACTCAATTCAGAGGATGAAAGCCAGCTGTGTAGAGAATGACCTTGATGTTTGTAATCCCACTTTCCTATGCTACAGAAATGAAAGAAGGTCTAGGTTTTATGCTAAAGAAAGTAGAGCAGAGAGCTGAATTGGCTTAAGTTCTGACACTGCTTCCTGCATGAACCCAAGCACACCGGTGCAGTCAAAACTGCTGTGTATTCTGAGCACACAGTCTGGCACACAAAGGCTTAGGTTTGCAGAAGTTTTAAGAATTCATAGGTACAAGTTAAGTGACTTGACTTGCTAGCATTAAAAACTCCAACTCTGAACAAATACTAAAAATTGTGATCTTTGAGAAATAAGGCAATAATTATTCTGCATTAGTGACCCAAACTGGTCTTTGCTTTCAGGATATATTATTGTGCCATAGTACCCTGCTGTAAAACAGAAATAATAACAAACATTCATTTCACAAGGATGTTGTAAAAGGGAGACACTAACGTTTGTAGTTTTGATGGAGCCCGTCAGTCCTATGAGGAAATCAATAGTGTCATATTCAGAGAAAGATTTGAATGCTGCAGTGAGCCAGGGGGCCACAAACTGAATGAAGCACATCTTTAAATTACATATTTGCAAACTGTCTGTTAAATGAGTACTATCCATCTTGTGACCTGAATGAGGCAGGCAGGGAAACAGTTGGAGAAGAATAGTGTGCTCTCATATAATTAAAGTCAGTATCATAATACAACACATTTCAGCCCAAATACTTTAAAACTTTGGCTAAGCTCCTAGCAACTGAATGAAAACTGTTCCAGTGAGAAGTTCTGGGAACTGTAAATATAGCCTTTTTTCCTGTCTTAGATCTAACATTCTGTTATTACAAAAATCCTCATAAAACCAATGAAACACTTAGCAAACCAACACAAGAACAATCTGGAATAGCATTCCAATGGTGGAAGATAATATCCTTCAAAAAGCTTTGTTTGTGTTGTAAGAATTTTGAGATAGGCATTCTCTTTTGAATGAGAGCTACTTAGTTATTTTCTATGCAAGAAAAAAATTAAGAATGAAAAAAATCTTATATTGACAAGATCTGTTCATGATTTGAGTCTGGTATAATCACTCAGATAATGACCTCAGAGTCAGTGTGGTTTAATTAGTATTTAAGTGCATGTACTGTAGCTACATTTAATTACAATCCCAGATTCCTATCTATTATCTGACAGATGATTGCTACTATTTGGCATTCAAACAGCTTCCGAAAAATAGGAAGTGAAAAACCCACTAAGAATAACAATTAGTGATACAGCATGCTGTTACACAAAACAAGCCTACAGTAAATGCTAGATCTCATAAACACACACACACACTTAGTCATCGAAGTATCAAAGTATTAAAGCAAAAGAAGACCCTAAACTAAGGTGAGCTATGTTTTGTGTTTTCTCTTTGTTTAGATTATGATCTCACATTTCAGTTCCACATATTGGAAGCTTGTGTGGTAATGCCCACGAGACCCTAATATCACTGATACGTCTAAAGAATCAGAACCTTCAGATACATATTTCTAAGGATAAACCTGGGCACTGCATCCATACTGATACTATACAATATACTGTATGCTGCCAGGCTGTGCAATCTTGCAAAGTTATTGCTAAGTGTTATTGCCTCCATTGGTATTATTGAAGAATGCCATTAGGTCAATTGATATCCAAAACAGCCACAGTGATGTTAGCAATTAAAAAGGGATTCTGCATTTGAGCTCTTCTTGCCTTCAATTTAATAGGATTTTGCCTAACATCTGAAAAAGGAAATAAAAAAGGACAAATACACAAGTAGCAATCTAGTAACCCTAAAGATCTTATTGTTACCACTTCAGGGCATGTGGATTTACCTCACCATTGAGAATTTGTTTGTTGTCTTTTTCTCCATCTGCTCATATTATAGAATCTATTTTTAATGTTGACACATTTACATTTTAAAACAACTCAGAGACAGATCTTTACTTATATATCTTGCTAAGTGAGAATAAAATTCAAACTGAAATGCATCAGCTGTTTCTGCTGACACCCAAAGCATGTACTCCTTTCCCTCACTTCTCTGAAACTCTTCCCTTGGATTTAAAAATCCTGTCACTTTTTTGGTGTAACAGACCATATTGTCACCATAATTTGTGATTCCTAAAAATCTCACACTATTTACAAGGAATTTGTCTTAGATTTACATATCCTTCAATCAAACATGTTTACGAGCAAGTCTTAATCTCTTCTGGTTGTAAATTAAAAGTGCACTTTAGGTGTTACAGGGCTTAGAGACTACATTTTTAAGGCCAAAATGCCTAAAGTTATAAAAAACCTGAATGATTAAACACCATTAACAGGGATTGACAGAAGAGTTTACAACAATAATGTGAAGAAAGTGTTAAATTACTTTTACAGAAATTTCATCAAAGTCTCTGCTCAAATTCCTGTTTTGTTTAATAGCTGAGAGATCTAGTTAAGATGTTCCTAAGTCAAGAACTAGACAAATCCTAGAATGCTAGAGAGTGAGAAAATAGGAGTATTGCCAGTAAGGGAGCTAAGTGAGCAAAACCCAGAGTGGGACTGCACTGCAAGTGGGAGCTCTAGGAGTAAGAGCAGGCATCAGGGGCTAAGGATCAGGTATAATAAGCAAGCCACAAGGACAAGGTACAGTAACATGCAGTGTGAGTAAAACAAAAGCAACCTGCTGAGTGTCCCAGAGCAATGAGTGCTATTTGCTCCCACATCTGATGGGGAGGCAGCTATCAGTCAGCCTGACACCAGTCTTCAATCCTGGGAGACCAGTTACATGCAGGTGACATCTGTAGCTGAGTATTGAAAAAAGATTACATGAATGTCCATCTGAATTTTATAAACATAGGACAATTTCCATGCACAAGTATAACATGAACACTTAAAATATCTTAGATACTGCTATGTGGTTAAGTGGCTTGATTAGGTCATTGAGAGCTTCGAGTTGACAGTGATCTCAGCCCATCATTATTTTCTGTGGTTTTAGCCTTATCTTCATTTCAGAGACAGATTTTAGTGAGATCCTCAACTTTCTCCCTATATATAGACATATTTCTTGAGAGAAGCAGTACTTTATATGTGTGAAAGCAAATATGTGGCTGTAGACAGTTTATTTTATATACCATAGCAGAAAAATTGTCGGCATTGCCTGTGTGAACCCATCAGCACAGATCTAGATGAGATATTACACTTCATCTGCAGCTGAAAATTCTGTCAATTGACAGAAAAGGGGCAGAGGGACATGGGAAATACAGACAGGCAATAGATATAAAAGACAGAAGTTTAATAGCAAGTATGTCAGAAAAAAAGGGTATAAAATACATTCGATGCAGGTGAAAGATGTCAGCTTATTGCTTTTTATTTATAGACTTGCATAGAAGTGTACAGTTCTTCATCATACAAAAACTAAATTGATGCAGATAGCTCAAGGAGTAGAGATGTGAAATCAGAATTGGCATGAAGAGAGTAGTAGAATGAGTTAAATTATTGTGGAATAGGAACTGCTTTATCCTCTGGTCATCACAATAAAAAGGCAATGAATTATATTAATTATTCTGAATAAATGTCCAGTGTCTTCCTAATGAGATTTAAAGTGTCATTATACAATGTAAGGTGTTCAGACAGGAATTAGTGATAAGCAGATAAGTCTTAGGGGGGAAAAAACTGCAAGACCAGAAAACACATAATAGCAAAAGCCACGCAAAGACCTATTTGAATAAGAGATCTAATACCCTAAGCAAAAATTATTTCCTGAAAAGATGTCATCTCAAAGATCAACCTTTTCTATAAACTACAGAAAAGATAAAACACAAACAAAACTTCTTGTGAAGTGCAAAAGAAGCACCAGTTAATTTCTGCTCCCAAAACACACCTTAAAGGTATCAGAATCCACAAACATTATCTCAGAATACATCTTTCATGTTTGTACACACTTAATTGATCTGGATGATGCAAGACTATTTTATTTACTTCATTAATACTTGAGTTCTACTAAGGAATTGAATGTTGTAAGGATTCAAAGATTCAAGAGCAGTTGAATGGACTGATTGAGATCCAAATCTAGAATAATGCTCAGCTAGCACAGGATCTCACATTCAGACCCAAAAATTATGATTACCCAACATGCAAGTGCTCTTTGGGTTGCCACCAACTATGATCTTTGTAGAAAGGAAGTAAGTTCTGTGAAGATTGAAGTAAGAGAATGAATGTGGTAATTTTCTGTGATGTTAATTATAGCAAAATTACTTATTTTGTTTTTCTGTAAAATTAGCACAAGGCTTGTATAAGCATAATGGATACATGTATTGTGCCTATAAATTCTCATTCATATGAGATAGACCACTGTAGCAATGCTTTGAAGTTAACGAGCCTTCTCAGTTCATTACAGATAAAAATACTGAGTTTCCACCTTCAATATGAAATGAATAACTGTCAGCTGTGTAAACAAGTTTTGAATTTAATTTCTGGTACCACAGAAGCAGCAACAGCAATTTCTTCTCATACATTTGATGTATATAAAGATAGGCAGCAAACACTAACTCTTCAAAAACTTCCCAAAATGGTTTTAATTACTTTTCTAATTTTTTTTTAAATGAAGACTTATGACAGTAACACATAGCAGAGATTATTTGTACTTCCAGCACTGTGAAGCAGTAATGGTTTATTCTTTTTGTACTCAATAGGATGAGCATTATTTACAACTCTAAATGATTCTGAATTTTGAAAGTCTCTGACTCTATTTCACAAAGTAGCAAAATTATGCTTTAGATGGGATGCATAAGAGAATAAATACTTTCAGAAAAAAGACAGTTTGAGAATATTTCTAATGGGAACACTTTCACCTGAAAGAAATAATAAAATGCATTTTTCCAAAGGACAAGGAGTTATTTTTACCTGTTTTTCTCCTTACAGAATCATAAGAAAAAAAAAAAGAAAACCAAAACTTTAAGATCATCAAGTCCAACCATCAACCTATCACTGCCAAGTCTACCACTAAACCTTAAGTGCCACATCTATATATTTTACATACTTCCATGGATGGTGATTCAACCACTTCAGTGGACAGCCTGTTCCAGTGCTTGATAACCCTTTTGGTGAAGAAATTTTTCCTAATATCCAATCTAAACCTCCCCTGGCACAACTTGAGACCATTTCCTCTTTCAATCAGCACTGATTAAATGCAAATTCTGATACTCTGCACCACACACCTTCCACGTAACTAAAAAAGTGTCAAACACTTCCCATTTGCTGCTGTCATTTAACATAAAAATTTATGAAGCGTCTGAGAATAGCTCACTAGATCATATTTACATGGCTAACTCGGTCTGCATGGGCTAAGTAGGACTGAATTAATGAATGTACTGTTGCCTCACATACTGAAAGTCTGTCACTAAAGGGATAATCTGCAAATGCAGAAGCAGGGACTGGGAGATGCACTGGCTGCAGTTGCTGACGACTCCCTCCTCTGCGGTCTCAAGAAGCTAATCTTGCTCAGGTCAGAGTGCTTGATCCATGTTCCTGGGAATAACTCAGGACATAAGCAATAAGACAGGATATGTGCACACTTAGGGTTTTCTTTCTCCTCTGTCCCAATTTCATTCCCAGAAGTGCTGTGCTTATGAAAAGCACAGTGTGACACCATAAGAGACTTACATCTTCTCTGCACAAACACAGTCTGGGTGGCACCAATGAAGCAAAAGCTTCCCTAGGGCATACACTAGGATTGTCAACAAGGGAAGACTACTTCTGGATTAAAGCTTTGGCCCACTGTCATCTATGGCAAAACTCCCACTGAAAGTGTAGCCAGGATTTCACCTCTGTTGCAGCAATTTTGACTCCCTGCCTGTTCTGGCTTGGGACTTCCAGCCAGCACAAAAAGGATCTTAACAGTGCCAGAAGCTTTTGTGTTATGAACTGCAGCAGAAGTCCTGAAAACCTTCACATAAACAACCAAATACTCATCAGCCTTAAGAAATTTAAAACACTGCCAAGCTCCAGGGGATTCAAACCTGCCTACACAAGTACGACGTTTCACGTTGGCACACCATGCTGAAACACCCTTATCCTGTTTAAGTGCTTTCTTTTTTTTTTTCTTTTTTGTGAAAGTGTTATGGCAGAAAATTCATGTTTTGATTCAACACAGAGCAAGAAGCAAGCTAGATTATATACTCAATACAAATCTCATGCAATAATGATGAAAGAAGTGTAAAGTGACTGTAACAAAAGCAGACACTTCATGAAGTAAAGTCTCCTCTAAATTCAGTATGTGTAGGCAATACAGAGAAAACGGAAATGCATTAAAAAAAGATGAAACTGTAGATCAGACTGGCCAAAAGTCTTAATGAGACTGTAAAATACTATGATAAGTCTCTGTTTAAAATATACTCGGCCTTTGTCACTGTGTATAAAACAGACAGAAACTTAGCAAGATGTCAGGAACATAATTGTAAGTCAAGCTGCCATGGAATTACAGTGCTCAACAAACACAAAAAGCCAGTTCTGAGTTCCTGACCCATGATAAATTTTTGCTGACTTCAGCACAAAGAAAAAATAACTCAAATAATTGTAGGCTGCAGGACTAGACCTTGGTCATTATTTCATCTAAACACAGAAGAGCTTCAGTTTAGTGACGATGGCATGAACTTTGCCATGAACACCTATTTAAAAAGCAATCAAAACTCTGCTGCTGCTGCTACTCAATGAAGAAGCAACCACTTCATCTCAGGCAGCGTACAGATGCCCTACTTAAAATATGTAACAGTCCTTACAAAAGAAATGGATATTTATATTTGGATTTATTAGATTTACATTGTCAAGTAAAGACACACACACACACAATACTCTATTAGATTAGTTTAGATTAATTTAAGATGTTGGGGTTTTTTTCCTAACTCTGAGTCCATATTTTAATAGAAGCTTTTAAAAAAAGGTTTAAAGTTTAGAATGGGGTATATTTAGAATTCCATTCAGCTTCGCAAGGAAAATAAAAAGGCTGCAATTCAAGACCTTCTAGGAATAAAATTTCTCCTGAAATACATGACATTTCCAAATGGAAATACCATCAGAAAAAACCAACACTTGAGAAGCAATTCAAGGTTTACAGAAACATCTACAGAAAGTAGAAACAACAAAACATTTCATTGTAAAAGTTTTAAGCATAGCCACTGGTTTTTAGTTCTTCATCAACAGTTCATCAGTCCTTAGCTTTAAGTATAGCAATTAAGATTGTGGTCAGAACTGTTTTATGTTTGCTTAAAAATATTACTGCTGAAGCTTACTGAACAACTCTGGCTTGAGTAAATGCATGGCAAAAATCAAGCTTCTTGACTGACTTTCCAATGCAAGGACATACAATGCCATATGATCTTCCACCTTTCCTTTCAGATGTAGTCAAGGGAATAAAGTCCCACAAATATCTGTGAAAGACAGCTAGCACGAAATATACCGCACACTAGGCAACATCCTTTGCAGTGATAAATTCTTTACCAAGCTACATATCTGGGGGGAAAAAAAAGGGCTGGGGAAAATGAATGTGCCTTAAACATCATCTTCATTGTTCTGATGAGATATTTAGTGATACATCCCTCTCCTATTGCTAAGAAGGAGGATGCCTCATGATAGCCATTCTGCAGAGCATTCATCATCAGAAAATCAGGTTCCTTACAAAACTTCTATGCTTAACATTTTCTTATTTGTGCCTGTACCCAGTATTTTGTATTTGTAGGAATTTTTTTATATATAAATTTTTAAAGTATCCAAGGAAAAAAAAGAGTTATTATTCTGCTAAAGGCAGGAAAACATATTGTCAGCTATTCAGAACTGGATATTTTTAAAATTATCTCATTCACAGGTGGTCCTTTACTAACCATATACAGACAACAAGGTACTTTGGTTCCTATTTCTATCACTCTAAATTATTAACACTTGACTGTTAGAGCTAAATATTCAGAAAAATATCTTCAGACTCTCCATCCTATTTCTTCTTCAGTGTTCTAGAAATCTTCCTGGATACTACCCCTACATTCCCTCTCTGCACACAAAAATCCTGACATTCCATTCTGTTTTCTGATTAATTGCTGCAATTTTTTCATGTGACTATTTAGTGAGAAATTTTTTTAAAAACAAGTGTGGGGGATCATGGAATCAGAGTCTGGAACAAAAGAAGTCACACAGGTGTTATCTTCAGAAAACCCCTCAAGCCTTTTCCACCTGATTTTTCTTTTTTTTTCTTATGTGCTCCTTTGGTTTTTTGCTGTGCTATCTATAATAATCATTGTTCTGTCTTCACTCTAAGTTCCTTTATACCTTCATTTACACTTTTCTTCATCATATTCCCATTTGTCTAAGTTTATTTTTCATTGTATGAAAAACCACCTCCTCTCAGCTTGTCCCTGCATTCACTCAAGCCCATGCCCAGTGATCTAAACTAGCTTTGACCATGACTTAAAATTTTCCAAACTTGCCTCAAGCCTTTATACCTCCATGTTTCCCCTCATAAAGAAGTCGCAATCTCAATAATCTCAACAAGAATAATCAGTGTCAGAACAAAAAGTGCTTGCCCAGGGCCTTTTTTCTTTAATATTTTGGAAGAAGTAACTAAGAACAGTAAGTGAGAATGTCAAGACACGACAGAAATGGTGTTACCACCAGCAAATACATTGAACTTTAAGTTTCATTTTTACTTAACAGTGAAATAACAAACGAGAACCAAACTAAAGGAACTTATTTGAAAGGTTTTTCATTATCTCAAAATGTGATGCCTACAGCTTAAATATAAAATTCTAATTTCATATGCAGAATTGAATCTGCTGTTCAGTTAATTTACTAACAAGTCCCTTACACTAATTCATACATATTGCATACATATGGTGAACAGAATACGTTTGTTTCAACTGTTGGATTACCTGACAAAGCTCAGCTTGACTGCAAATTATCCAATGCCTGACAAAAATACAGGAAGAAACTCTTTAGGAAGAGTAATTCCTTATATGGGAATTTTGCTGGACACTCAACTCTTGACAGACGCTCCAAAACCAGTGAATACTGGGTATTTATTCCCATTTGTGCTTGTAAGAAGATTATGACCTTTCATTTGCCACGTGTGCCCCACAGCTGTTTCACAGCCACCTTACATCACCTTAACAAGCTGAAGTGTATGAGCAGAACAGTGCAACCAAATCCACAGGGGTGGGAGCTCCAGGAAACATTTAAACCAGCACACCATCTTTCATTGTGGGTAGAAGCAAGACCAAGTACTTGAGTTTTGGCCACTTTAGAGAGTTTTCCTCTTTGCTGCAACTTAGATTAGCCTTAGTCCTTGGGTAACAGTCTTCAGCACATGGTAGCTGAGGTCTGCCAGGAGGTCTTTAACAAAGAGCCCTCTTCTCTGAAGTACATACACATTCCTACTGTCTATATGTCAGGGCAAGAAGCCCCACACTTTGTCATCAGCAAGAGCATTGTGCAAGATTGCTGTCTTTTCTGAAAGCATTCCCTCCAGGGAATTCAAAATGATCAGGCAGTTTGAGAAAAGGCAATCTCAGCCTGGGCTGAATACAAATCAAATACATAAATGAAATTGCACATCACTTAAACTTACTGATGAGAAGTATTGACAGCAGCACAGCCTTTTCCCTTTCCCAGGATTCTTTGAGTCTAACTTATATACACCAAAATAATTACACTACTCTTCCACTGTGGTTATCAAGATGCTTCTGATACAAAACACTGTCAGATTTCAACAGGCTGAAGGGTTATCTGTTAGGGCAGACTCATTAGTGGCCATTACGTTTAATAGGGATTGAATAGTCACTATTGTGTGTGTTGCAAGGATGTTTTTTTTCAAAAGTATTATAGCAGGAAATCATAAATTCAAGTCTGAGTTTAATTATAAAGCAATTCTATCCTTTTAGAATTAATAAGTTATAATTCCTTTCCATTTTTAAATTACAAAAATCAGAAATAGTTCCTCACTCTTTTGACGCTGGTCAAGATTTTAAACTGTCTCTTTTGGATCAATAGCTTAAGAATGCTGTGTAGTTTACAGCTTATCTCCTACCTGCTTTAAGGAAATATTTCACACTTATTTTATTCGAAACTCAGACTGGAAAGCAAGTGATGAATTATGAAACCAAGGCAAACCATCTTGCATCCTATTTATCCCACCACACTCCTTCTGAACTATTTGCTCGATTTGTAGGCTACATCCCAATCCAACAGAGATTTGCTTAATGGGGGGAGAAGATGCATTTTGAACAGGATTTGTTGATGGCTGAAGAGCGTAACCAAGCCTCTCAGCATGGATAACAGCTGGCCCTACAATGCTCACCTTGAATAAGGCAATATTGGGAAGGTAATCTACAAAGAGGTAGCAAAGGTAAAAACTTCAGGGTTTACCACATTAATCTCTAAATTGCATTAAATAGATTGAGGGACAAAGCCTGACCAATCTTTTTACATATGATCACAAACCACCGTATTTCAGTTACATTTTATTACAAAAATAGTCATTCTAACCCCTAATTTTTTTTTTTTAATTAGAAAATAAAGCAGGTTTTTTTTAACGTGAATTTTTAATTCAAACTACTCACAGGAAAATTCAAAAGGAACTGTGATAAAAATCTTACAGAAAACCAATTCCAAGATACTCAATTTACAGACTTTTTCAGATTTCTGCCTTTGTTGCACCAAAATATAATACCAATTTCATGCAGTGCCTTTAGGCATAAAACTTGATATAAATTCAACAAGAAAGAGAGCAATTACACATTCTGACCTGTATTTCTTCATTTCTCATGTATTCCTAATACAAGGGTGATTTCTATTTGCATTTTACAATTTTCTGAGTCCACTAACTGCAAAATATTCTAAAATAAATGTAAACTGTCTGGATGGACACCATCCAATTTCTAATGGACAGGTGTTCATATAAAAATTCAACAGTATCAGCGACAAGCTAGCAGTAACTGGTGGGGTGAGGGGTAGAGAGAAATTATTTGGCTCTCAACCGAACTTCCTGTTTAACCACAGGGATGATCAAATTAGGTCAAGGTCAAGTATGTGACAGAGCAGCTGTACCATGCAGCAAATAAGGACTGCTGGTATATTGACATATATCATCATAATAATGTTTTGATTTTCTAAACCACCATTTCATGTCTTGCAATTCAAAGCTGCTGCAGGAGAAAGGGGCCTCCTGCACTCTCAGCCTTTATTCTGGGCTCTGCAGATTCAGCTCCTTCTCAGGCTGCTTGAAGCCATGTGGCAGAGCAGTTCCTTAGCACTCACTGCATCACTTCAGTAGCCCACCTCTTGTCTACAAGGAACACATGAAAGCTGTCCAACATAGCAACTAATAACCAACTAATCTTCCCCCCGTGGGATGAGAAATGTTTAAATCTCCCTGGCAGAATGAAATGACTGGACTGGTGGTGACTTTCTTATCCACAGAAACTTATTCTCAGATGTCGCTCATTTAGGACCCTTATTAACTACTACAAGCAGATGCTTTCAACACACAGTGGTTCTGAGACCTGTAGTGCTTTGGCTTAATAATCTATGATTTTCCTGTTTCAGTAAATGAAAATAAATTGATTTATGGCTGTTAATGCACAGGCACTGAAAACTGCAGCTGTAGTTTTTTTGATACCCATCTGTCCTCCTCTTACTCCATCTGTTTCCTTCACTCATCGCACTGGAATTCAGCTTCACAAAATGCAGTCCAAACTCTTTCACGTAGCACAGTGTAAGTTACCTAGTTACCCAGCTAAATGACATTTTCAAAATAAATCACTCTCCTTGTACTCTGTAGAAGGCAACAGACATGGATTTTGTGGTTAATATATGTCTGAGCAATGTTTTTTTCAACAAAATACACAACTATAGGTAAATTTTCTGTGATTTCAGATGGTGCACTTGAAAATATTACCATAAAGGCTCATCATTTTAAACAATTATTGATTACACCATGGGGATTTTTCACCAATTCCGCTTGATGCTGCTTTTAAAATGGTAAGTACCTACATAACTCCATGATTTATAGACTGGTTAGATCTTTATAGATAATACAACAGTATAAACACACACTAATATATAACTTCATTTGATTATGTAGCTTTTATTAAACTGTGTTGACTGACTTTTTTATTCTTCAACAGTTCTTTGGCCTGTTAATGATTAAAGATTTGGATTTCACTCTTTACACTAAATATAAGTGCTTAACAGGAAAAGAAAACCTAAGAAAGCACTCTCTCCTTACAGTCCAAAATGGAAGATACAATATAAAGGCTGAATAAATTTATTGAGAAATTTTGAATAGCACAATTACAAAAGCTGCTACTAAAACCCAATTGTTCTACAGGATACTCCAAATAAAGGATATTTCCATTATTATCCCATTTTAAGGCAATGTGGTACATGAGGTCAATTGAAGGTTGAGAAGGGAGGTTGCTCTTGCTCTATAAAAGGGCTCACACTTCAAGTATCTCAGTGTACATGGTGTCTTTCATTTCTACACTAACGTGGTACCTTGAATACCTACATGCCTTAAATGTTTTGGTTTATGCATTTACCACTTCATTATTGGCATTACATTAAAATGGAATAGTTACATTTTATTTGCACTACAAAGGTCTTTTAGTTGATACTGAATTTATACAGAATAGAATATTCAATACTAGCATACAGAACACAGTGCACAGGAACATGCATTTAGACACACAACTTTGTGATCAGGGTGATAGTGACTCTATTTATCTTTTTTTTTTTTCTTTAATTCCACACATTATTTTATTAAAAATTCAGTAGTATAACTGCCTGAAAGAATTTTATTGAGTCAAAAACAAGAAACTACCTTACCTCCTGAGATACAGAAGTGTTTATAACATAAGGAAACTTAAAAATAGGTAATAAGAGTTTAGGTTGGAAACAAAATGTTTTTCCAAGATGAAAAATAGAAACAAATCTTGGTAATAGCACTTTGCAAAACAGAACTTTCATACTGCAGATCCATTATCATGATGTAGGTGACTGAAAAATGAGGATTGCAATTCTTTTAATCTTTATGTGTATTTAAATACATAAAAGCCAATTTTTTCCTTTCTCTGACAGAGTTTGAAGTATGTACAAATGAATG
The DNA here is from genome assembly GCA_013398055.1 of Ifrita kowaldi. Lineage (NCBI taxonomy): Eukaryota > Metazoa > Chordata > Aves > Passeriformes > Cinclosomatidae > Ifrita > Ifrita kowaldi. The sequence goes on from VZRS01002118.1 coordinate 479,111, forward strand.
CAAAAAACCAAACTGCTGATATTAACCATACAGAAAAAAAGAAGTCTGTATACTTCCTGTGGTCCTTTAAAAAGCATTAATAATTAGGCATTTGCATAAAGATAAAGCAAGAAAACTCTTACATGCAAAAACATGTATCGTTTAGACATTTGCAAGCTACTTATCTTGATCTGTTCCATAAATAGAAACTAATTACAGAGAGACTGAAATCAAGAAAATGCCCTAGAAAATAAGAGGCAATCTTTTTTTAAATATACTCAAAATGGTGTGAGTAAATCTGTATCATATAGATTCATATTTAACACATAGATCTCTTTTGGTCTAATCTTCCTCCTTTTACAAGTAATGGTTAAACTTCTACTAATTCCATTAAAAGCACAATCAGACTTGATGCATTCTTTTTCTAGTAATATTTCCTGCCCTGCAGAGTATCAATATTAACTGTGAATGGTAGAACTGCAAAGGCTCTGGTGAAAAAAAGCATTCAGTCCTCTGAATTAATGCCTGAGCTCTGACTTTTAAGTGAAGACAGAGATCAGCAAGTCAACTGCTGCTCATATTGCTTTCTTATTCATAATTGAAAAACCAGAGGCTTGGGGAGTCCTTAGCAACCTAATCCATTCCTTCTCAGGAATTTTATATAAGTTTTCTTTTAATATAACTTTATTCTCCTGCTTTTGTTATAAATCTAACTTCAGAAACAAGTTTGATCCAAGGCTAAACTTCAAACCCCAAAACTGATACAATATAGGGGGTCAGCAGCGAAGTTGAAATTTCAAATATGCTGAGTCAATCCTGCCAACGTGGGTGTTAGGGCTTCTCAGTTTCAAAGGGTATCTCAGCTGCTGTATTTGGACAGAAATATTCCCCGGAGTCACTGCAGAAGTGCATATCACACTGTTTCTTAGAGCAAATAGCAACTCTTTATCAGCAAAAGGAGGCTGGCAAAGGACAACACAGAAAGCCCTTCAGCCACTCAGAGGTGGAGAGCACCTTTAGAAGGACTGCAACAGACCTGAGTCAGGAACATTATTTTCTTTGGGAGCTGGGAGGAAGAGGTGGTTTGACGGATCCACTGAAGTCAGCCAAGTTAAAAGTTGCATGCTGGATTTCACAAAATGAAGCACGACCATAGCCTTTATTTTTAGACGTCTGTGCTAAAGGAAAGGAGATTAAGATGCCTGAAGTGATTATTCTTCACAGGCAGGTCACTCAGAAATCCGATCTGTATGATTGCAGACACTTGTAAACATTGATTCACCAGGATACAGCACTGAGCTGTAACTCACAAAGTTTTAGTGCTGTGCAGCAACCCAGCAGTCAAAAACCATGTCCCATTAGAACAGTGTACAAAGTGACAATTTGCTGTGCTGCTTTACAAAATCACAATGGGAAGAAATACCTTTAGGATTGCCTTAAACTACCATCTGTCCAGAAAAAGGCAAAATTCATTAACTGACATACAACATTTTGCCAGCCAGTAGCAGCAGTAAGCATTATCCCTTTCCCCTACCCTTCACCTTAAAATGGACTATTCTAAACCCCTTCAGTTTTGGCATATACATTTTCTGTGACAAAAATAAACTGAAGCAACTGAATACATAACAGTGTGCAAAAAAGCACAGCCCAGGGTGGAATACACAGCCCAGTGCACATGTTCTGTTTGTTACATACTGCTACCCTGAAGTGTAGAATATTTGCACAAATATAGGGAACCCTTTAATAGCAGCAACAGACAGCACCTGCAGCCTAGATCAGTCCTAGTCTGTGCCTTCAGAGACCTATTTCACACCAGCTGGACATTAACCTCAACAGCATTTACCTGAGTTTCAAACAAATCACACGTTTTTAGTCCTAACTTCCTGATTCACAGTCCAATAGCACTATCACTTTGGTCTACCTTAAAGCAAGGGCAAAATAAATTATGTAACTATATCTACGTGGAGGTACTGGGCATGGTAAAGGAGGAATGCAGAGTGATCATTTAAAGCTAAAGCTTTAAAATTAGATCACAGAAAATGCATTTAAATAGTTGCAGCAGCAATTATTTAATTTCCCACTACTCAACACTTAGAGACCACAACCTGAAAATTTATTCTATGACTTTTGGTTTGCGGACAGGTGCTAAACTACATGATTTGAGCTTTTCTGGTTAGCTGATCAGAACATGCTTTTCATTCATTCTTGGTTTTTAGACTTTATTGTTAATGCAGAAAATCTGCATAATACTGAAAGCTGAGATTCAAATAGATGGAACTTAATCTCAAAGTAGCAGGGCTTGTTGCAGTTTTTGGTATCTTTCTAGTATTTAATTAACTAAAAACTTTGCTTCAGAATTTTAGTTCACTGACAAATAATTTCATTAACACAAAATTATGATTGTCTGTGGTGTCTCATATTCTTCCAGAAAGCTGACTTCAGAAACATACAAACTTTGGAGGGGGCAAGTGGATAGAAGGAAAGAAACTGAAACAACCTTAGCTTACACTACCAAAAGCAAAATTCCCTGTTCAAGTTCAAACTAAATGGCATCTTGGAGGTGAGAATAGAACAGTAATCACATAAAGCAAGTTGTGTGAATGATGACTTCGGGAACCTGGCAAAGAAAAAGAGGAGAATCCTCAAAGCAGGAGATGCAACAAACCAACTATCTGCATTAATTCAAAGAAAAAACGGAAAATGTTGACAATGTGTTCACATAGGCATTTGAAAGACAGGAAAATAAATTGGAAGGATTAAATAGGATTTATCAGTCATCAGAGGGATATGTCATTTTCTTTTCTCCCTTTCCACCTTGTGCACCATCAAGTTCAGTAGGTCATTTTTTACCTTCTCAAAGTTATGAACAGCAGTCCAGATGCCACGAGCATGGCAAAAGTTACTCGGCTGTGCCTGGTCTCTCTGCTACTGAATAATCTATTGTAATCATTGTATTAAAGAATAAACCAAATACCGTTTTCATGATGTCAACTTGAGGAGCTATACTAAAGTTGCAGTTATGTATGTATACAGTGAGGTTAGCCTGCTGTAGAAGGCCACAGGTCCAGCATGAAGCTCTTCAGCTTGCTAGGCAGACAAAACCAAACTGCACTGATCTTCAGCTCAATATGATGGTAATGCCTCCATTGCAGAGCAAAAAGGTGACATTTCATTTTACTCAAGTGTCATAACTCCTAGAAAGAAACAGCATTTCCTTGGTTTATTTATGCAAAGTTCAGAGGACACTGATAGCCATACACACAGAGCGAGCACTGACCGCTGTTATACATTAAGGGGAACTGCAGAAATATGCAAGACAGAACCATAGATAGGCCCAGTTCCCAGTAATGTCAAGGCTGCATACTCATCCATGACAACCACTGGTGGTACACTGAAACACACCATGCTAATGGCCAGTCTGTTACTTTCCTTATTGTGCCAAAGCACTTACAGGCAACACACAACAGCTTGGTAGCTCACATGGGCACTTTTGATCTCTTCTGGCCAGGCTAGTACGGCAACCTATTTCTATTTGCTAGATTAATACTTTGTCTGTTGACTTTACCCCTGCCTTTCAGACACTGTACAAGTTTTGGCTGGGACAGAGCTAGTTTTCTTCATAGCAGTCTGCATGGTGCTATGTTTTGAACTTGTGGCCAGAGCAGTGCTGACAGCATAAGGCCATCTCTGTTCATATGTCAGAATTTCGTTGTGTAGATGTGGATGATTTTGACAATAAATTTAGAAAAAAACGGAGGCTCAGGACCCAGAGGGTATCTTTTCAAAGCTTAAAACAAGAGGTAAACTTGATAATCCTTTTAATGAATAATAGGGTAAGTATATACATCACTCACAACTGGATTTTAAAAGGTTCCAGACTTAGAGAAAACTTAGGAAACAGATGAAATTTAAAAAAAACCAAACCAGCAAATCCTAGCAACATGTCAACCAGTGATTACTCCTTTCTATCATTTACACACAGCATTTTGCCAGCCAGTAGCAGTCATTAAGCATTATCCCTTTGCCTCACCCTGCTCTTTAAAAGGGACTATTCTACATCCCTATCTATTCATGTATAAGCTGCTCAAAAGTACTTTTACGTCTTTGTTGGAATTAATGCTGCTGGAAAGTGGTAATTCTTGGGCAGATTTTATTGTTTTGGCTACTAACATAAAAATGTTCCTGTTCTGCTGAATCTTCTTTCTTTTTCCCGTATAGTAAAATGCAGCACCCTGGTATCTCTATAAAAGATACAACACAGCATAACTGTGTCCTCTGCATTAAAGACAGGGTAATGAAATGTAGGACCAGCATTTCTCTGACAGTGCCTGCACATCTTCTGGTTGCCAAGCTACAAAATACATTCAAATTCTGGGGGTTTTCATATATGAAAACATTTTTTGGTAAATTGTCCAAACAAACATCTGTGGATGAGAGGCTTTGTTTGTTTACAGAACAGACACTACATCATGAGGATCAAACTTATCCACTTCATCTCTCACTGGCGATCTAAAAAACTCCGCAACTTTAGTAGTTGCCTGAGGATTTGCGTTTCTTTCCTCTTTAATCTTGCCAAAAGGACCTTAAAATGCTTCAGGTAAAGGCAGCTTTCACAGTTACTAAGCTAAACCATCTTACTAAGAAACAAATCATAAGCGCAAGTTCATTCCACACAAGCTCTAAAAGTTTCCATACAAAATTGATTTTGGCCCAAGTAAAGTGACACTAAAGAAAGATTATGTTCCAAAAAGTCAACTATGCATCAGCTCAGATACCAACTAGTCGACATTCCTTCCAGATGTATTGCATCTCCACCATGCCCAGATGACTTTTTTCAGGCTAAGATATGTTGAACTATTAACTGTTTTCACTTAGAATATGCATCAGCAATATCTGATAAAACATTTGAAGTAAAGTAATGGAAGCAAAAATTGGACACGACTAATTCACTTTTTACTTCGTCTTGGACCAAATACTATGGTGAAATTAATTGCACAGGACTACTGCTGCTGTTAATTTTCAACAAATAATGAGCATTTCTGCCACCACCCACCAGTAACTATTTCAAAATCCAAACACAAGGAAAACCAACTATTTCCTTACATACATAATAGAAATCCTATTTATAGAAAAATTCTAGAAAAAACAAAAGTGATAATTTAAACCAATCAAACATCAACACGCAAAAGACGCATTGTAGATGTAGCAATAACCGCACATCCTTCAACCTTTTCAGTTTTATGGATAGAAGTGCAACTGAATGCTTTTAATTCTATGCAGATGGTTATTTTTATTTCAGTAAAGCTAGCACAAAAATGGTCTAAAAGAACTTGTATTTCTAGTTTATTCCATAATTATGCACTGCAAAGGCACAAGACCATAACTTATGAATATTCATGACAGGTATGAAATGAACCTTAATCACAGTGTTCTCAATGTCTCCTATTATGTAAGTTGAAAGCTGAAGTCCAAAACCTAAGTATTTTGGACAGTGCAAGACAATGATCCTGAAGCACAAAAATAAATTGCATTTGGATTAATACCTACCCAACTACACAACAATCTTGATGAAATACCATCAAAAGATACATCTTCCCCTAGAGTATCAACAAATGCTCCAGGAAACTGAAAAGTGTCTCATTAAAAAAAAAAAGAAAAAAGTTTGACAATTCCATTTTAATTCTTGGTGCATCTGGTGTAGCTCTGAATGCACAGCGTTTCTACAGCATCTCTGGATGAAATAACCAAAGGGCAGAACAACGACAAACTCACAGGTGGCTGCCCAAGCAGAACCCTGCTTCAAACTCCCACCCAGGCAGCAAACACTGTACAGTGGCCAAGGATGGGCATTACCTTTCACCAATTATACCCTCAGTTTCAAGCTCCCTTTAATTAATAATTAAGTAATATGCAGTGCACAAATTGCTTATTCCCAGTTTGCTGTGAGACTTACGTTGTTTCAATCACTATTCAAAGCACTGAAGCTACCAAGTCAGTACTTCAGACCACATGAGCCCTTCTTGCCATTATAGGGAAATGTCTTAAGCTCATATCCCAGGTCTAATATTTCTGAAGAAGAAAACAGAATCTGATGTATTAGCTTTAAAGGGACTGACTGTAACTATAGAATTAAAACTGCATCAGGGCATGATAGGCAAGGAAGGAAAACACTTCCCACTACAGTGACTGAACACGCTGAAGGTCATGCTGAGACACCTTCATGAACAGTGAGATTAGGAATGGGAAGCATTTAACATCTTTCATCTGTTTTGACTTGCCTGATTACCTTGATATAAAATATTTTTTTTGCTATTTTCTAATATCAAACTCACAATGCTACTTCATGTCTCCATAGAACCAAAATTCCTGGTTTGCACAGATAGATTATTAATTGTTTAGAAAGGTGTTGGAAATCTTAAGGTCTGCATAGGCTCCTTGACCCAAAAAGTTGAGTTAGTATCACACAAGTCACTAATGGAACAGTGACTCAGAAAAAAAGTATTGATTAAAAATAGCTTGATAACATTGTGGTCAACCATAATGTATGTATGTCCTACCTCAGGGTAGCTTCTGGCAGATGCTTGGTCACATTTACTGGAAAGGTTTAATTTTTTTACATTTAGGTATATTTCTATTTTGCAAGCAGAATAGGAAAAGAGATGAAGGGAATTTCTTTGTAAATCTAAAGGAACATAAACCAACTAGAATTGTTGTAGAACACACTCAGAGGAATGCAATCGGCAAATCATTTAAGTGCACACTAGTCAACACCTGCAGTGATATAATTATCTTTTTATTTACTTCAGAGCTATGTCAACATTAGGTTTCATTTTACTGCACACATATGCAGTTAAAAATATCAGGGTTTATATACATTATTGGAGAAAAGGTCTTTCTTTTCATTCCATATGTAGTATCAAGGTATTAATTTGAAAGTTCTGTTTGACTAAAGAGACCACCTGGAGCCTTATATTGTCATTATAATGTCATCCCTTAGCACATTTCTTGTACCTCATGTACATTTATTGTACATGTTAGTGCATAAGTAGCTCATGCAAATCAATGGTTCCACGGATCAAACTGTGCCAACTGCATGTTGGGATTATGTCAGTTGAGGTGCTAAGAATCAGCCATTATGCATCTCTTCTATTGAAATGTAAACCACACAGAACTTCAACTTTCTGTGTGTATTTCAGGAGCAACACAGCATTCAGAAGAATTAAACAATAAGGCAAGAGGCACCAACATACAGGTGACTGGATGTTTAGGCTACTCAATGGGCCGTAATTGTTTTAGTATTTCCTACTTTTATCAGTCATCAAATGTCTAAATGCATACAGATTAGAAATTTCATTACTCAAAAATCTGCTCCAATGAACCAAAAGGCATTTGCTTCTCTATCAAAGAATGCAGAAGGTATTTGAAAAATACTACTAGTTGACTTAGCAAATATGACAAAGGCATGGTAAGGTTACAGGGTAGCTGGTCAAGACTGTCTAACTCCATATTACAGGATGGATCATAATTCAAAGGTCTGAATAAAAGGATGGAGTGACAGTATTGTCTGGTGACTGGTTAAAAGTATTATCTTTCTATATACCCAATCTGACTATAAACCCATATCTCTTTATTCTTAATGAATACAAAATATTTGTAATCTTAGTTTGGCATTCTCCTAGTGCAAATATTTCAGCACTGATTCAGCATTCCCCAAATTTGTCCCCTCTGTTGTTTTCTGTAGAACAATTGATGGACAGAACCGTCAGAATTTTATTAATCCTATTACTAACAAAGCTGTAGCATTCATAAATTCTTAGTATTTTATAATCCCATTCAGGTATATTACTGCTGATTATTTGACTGTAATAAAATTATGGAATGACTGATCCTTTTACAGATAAGAAGAACGAATAATCTCTGAGTAAGAGATTCGCGACACACTCAGACTTTGTGTTTAGTAACTCTTAGACTAAAAATAATCAACAAAATATTAATCTGTACCTAAATGTCATTGGGAATTTCAGAGAAGCCTTTGTACAGCAAAAGTACAATCTGCCTTTTGTACCTGAAATCACAGGCAGGGGTTGGAAAAAAATAACACAAGAGTATGTTTTTCATCTTCCTGTGAAAGCCCCAGCACATTTAAAACCATCACTCATAACAGTAAATCAAAATCTCAGTAACGCTTGTTGAAACTGGCTTTTAAGATAGAGGATGAACAAAAAGACCTTTTAAAATAAGTTTTAGGGAATATATAAACTGTCTGAACACTGCCACGGACAATCAGTTTTAACAGCATATGTCCAACAGCCTAGTATAGTTACTTGCTGTTCTGGGAGCCTGCCAAAGAAAGAGATCCATCCAGAAATTATGAGGGGAAAAAAACTCAAAAGAAAACGGGTAACAACACATAACTTACATGCATCTCTAGCTATTCTAAAGCTTTTCATTCAGCATCCATCATCATAAAACCGGTGTTCCTGACATATCTTCATTTTAATAGAGAAATACTTTTTTTAAAAAGCCTGGAACTCCCTATTGACAAACTGTACAGTAACACATATAAGATTTATCCTACTGTGTAACTTTCCCAAGGAGCGTCTGAGAATTATTAATGACATAAGCACCACAGAACCATTGAATGATACAAGGCCACCTAAGTTTTGTAGATGGAGAAGAGCAGAGGCCATAAACCAAATCAGCAGGAAACCTTACAGCACAATTAATATCTCCTAAAATATATTCCTGTTTTAGCTTCTAGGAAATGTTTCAGTGGAGGATAATATTTATTAAAGCAGCTATCTCCCTTTTCAGATTAATATTTCTGACAGGCACTGGCAACTCTGGTTACCAAGGGTTCAGTTTACTGTTTAATAAAGACCTTTCATGAGCCCAGCTTCAGCAGTACCTACCTGGATTGTTTTTAAATAAAGCTGTGTCTGCCCTGAGGAAGCATGGCATGGGTGTGTGCTAACGAGCAGGGGTTTGGCTCAGCCACTAAGAGAAAATCTTCAATACCTAACAACAGCAGGCCATGACACTATTTCAGATGCTCAGCCCAGAGCCCAAGAACCCAGTGCGGACCTGGCAGACAGTTCAGCTTTAATGGCTCTCACAAGTTGGTCTCTTCTGTTCCTACTCCCACACAACTTGACTGCTCCTCACATAATGAACTGCATCCTTATGGCTTTTCCCCTGAAGCAGTGATGTGAGGAAGGGGCTCCTGAAGCAAAGGCAGTACTGGCCCAAGAGGCCAGAGGAGGCTGCAGGCACAGCAGGACACTGTGGCCAGCAGCTTGGGCACACTCACAGCCAGGCCTGCCCTCCACCATCGGTGCTCTGCCCTGGCCCACAGCTCATCCAGCACATCAACCTGGGAATTAAGCTTGGTCCAGAAGTGTGCTTTTGCTTTTCCAAAGTGACATGCATTGGAGTGACCCCAATTCCAGGCCTGTCTCCAACATTACATGATATTACAGTGCCCATCTGGCCAGTTAAAACTCTTGCACTCTCTGTCCAGACAGATATATGGATCTGAAACAAAGTGAGGAGGAGTTTTGTTGCCCATGAGCTCTGTTGTCTAAGACTGGAGAGCTCTAGATTTTACTTTCAGGACTATTTATTTTTTTTACATTTAGAATAGAAAGGATCAAATTACTATCTTAACTTGGAAGGGCTCAAACACAGAACAGATATGAGATCTGCAGCTTTCCTTTGGTGCAGTGTCTCCTACTTAACCAGATGGAGACAGACCATGACCACCACTATGAAGCACTGAATTCAGTGCATGAGCCTGATGATGGCAATTTGGGATGCCACACTGCACAGCAATAGACTGAGGCTTTCCTTTTTTGTAGCTGACTACCCTTTACTGTATCTACCTGCGTGTCAAGGTCAGGACTGCAACTAAAGCTGAGACTGAAGAATCCTCTGAGGTTCTTAGAAAAGGACAATTTATCAAGGAATTTTAAAATTTATTTTGATGTATTGTGTAACAGAAATCAGCTTGCCTCTCACAGGCACAGGACCTGATCACTTAGGATTCTCTTCTTCCTTGTGTTTCTTGGCTTTTTTGATGATGGACTGTTTTTTGGTTTTGGGGGGTTTTTTTTGTGTTTTTAATTTATATCTACATAAATTAAATATTTCCAGGAAAAATGGCATGTGAAATTTTAAACTTCTACTTCCTTTAACATAATACTTCTATTACTCTAACCTGTGTTTTTCTACTAGATCTGATTTAACACGACTCTTTTCACACTTTCTAGTAGTCAGTGGCTGCAGTCATCCAAAGACTGCATTGTAAATATCTGTAACAGTAGAAAAGGCTTTGCCAGCAAAAAACATACAAGAATGCTGAAGTGTTACTTAAAAATAACATTAGTTTCTGGACAGATGTGAAAGAGCTTGCTTTCATATTAGTCCATGTAAGCCTACATAATCTCCTAACAATCCGGAATCTAAAATACATGCTTTGTGCATCACTGCATACTCATTGGACAAAAGGTTTGGTAACATGCTTTGGTTTGCTATGGATGACTGAAATTCTGAAGAAACTGTGTGCTGCAACAAGCTCACAGAAATGTACAATTTATGGCGAGATTTGACAAATGCTCTGTACTACTCTGAGAGCTTTTATAGCACAGGGGATAGCGTAGTGAATATGAGAGGTAAAATGCCTGCTGATTTTAATAAAACCTAAGTTGTACAAATGATGGCTGCATTGAATCTCCAACCCTTACTAGATAGCAGTCCCTCCAGGCACTGTCATCTCCCAGTATTCTCTGCACTTACAGTTGTAAGAGTCCCATTAAATGAAATGTTTATATTTTATTTTTTATAAGTTATGCTTTCACCAGTCCAGTTACTCAAGTCTACATTAATTCAGCTCTGTTTTAATGTAGCAGATGGTCCAATGGGACTGACTTCTCAGTCTGCCTAATGTCTCCCCTTAAACCACAGGTGCGTTTATAATGGTCCAGTATCAGACCCTTTAGATGTCAAGCAGACTGAATAGAAGCACACCTCTCTAAAGAAGTGGTAGAACATCTCAATAAAAAAAAGAAATGAATGTGAACTTCCAGAGAATAGCAGACACTGTCCATCCGTTCAAACTACTACTGTTGCTATTTATAGAAGCTCCCTTGATGTTAAGGACTTTTCAAGGCTGATACAGTCCAGTTTAGCAGAAGGATGTGCACTTTATGCAGAGCTTGGAATCTGGCCCTAAGTTACAACAAAGCTGAAATGAATCAAAGCTTCACAATTTATATTTAACAGAACAATGACAGTTTGCAATATTAAAACAATAATTTTAAAAAATCTTAAAATCACATCAGTTTCTACAAACAACACCAAAAAGCAAAATTCTAGCAAAATCAGACGCCCCCGTGCTATCTCTGCATCTCTTATTCTCCCTGCCTAGCATAAATAATACGAAATACAAAATACCTGGCTGACGGCAGCAATATTTCCTTTTTGCCATGATTGTCCAGTGTTAAAGCTGAATATAAAATATTTCATTACTCTAACACTTACTTTAGGCTTCAAAAACCAGTGCATTTAAAATAAACTTTCGGTGAAAGCTTTATTCCATGTCTCAGCAGTAACAAAGTATTACAATAACATGCATGAGACCTAGATGTTCAGCAGAAAAATGACTGTATCTTTTATATCCACAGCAGGGAGACAGCGATTTCATCTCCTGTCAGGATGATTTATTCAATGGAGAAAATATAAATTTTAAAATGCGCAGATCTTTTTTTCCTGCATCTCAAGAAACAGCAGAAATCTTAGAAAATTAAGAAAATTAACTCCATTATAGCTATTACAACACCAGGCATTTTGGAACAACGAACTGAATATCTTGAAAAAAGAATAGTGCAAAACCTTCCATGCTTTGGATGGTCAAATCAAGAAAGTTTGTCCTCTCTCTTCCCTATGGCTTTGTGCTCCTGCCCCAATCTTTTCTTTTTATCCACCTTCCTTTTACAGAGAAGTTTACGAATTGTTCTGTATAGACAAGGATCCATGCAGTTTCTATCCAAACTCAATCTACTTTAGGTACATTAATTAGCAGAAATAATTATCTACTAGGAATTTTAGAAGCCGAAGTTGAAGTTTAAGCAGAAGGGGTTTGAAAGCATGAAATACCAGGTATAAAGAGGGAAAAACGGTTAAAAACAGAATCAGGTCATTCTCTGTATTATGCTTTTTCGTAAGCCATAGTGAACAGTACAAGCAGTACCAGCAATAGAAAAGGGATCATCTATGAGGGTCGACAATCTTGTCCATAAGTTCAGAGCCAAAATTTTTGGTTTTCATTTCCATCTGACACCTTATCTGAATCACTTTGTCAGTCTCAAGTATATTCCCCTAAATTATAACAAGAAAAGTGGAAGTAAGGTAAAATTTAGCATGAAATCTTAAATTTTCCCTAGAAAGTCTGGTGGTCTTAATTTCAGAAAATGCAATTGCAGCCGGAAAGGAATGGAAGAGAAAAACAGAGCTTAGTCTCTGGCAGCTTTATAGAGCCAATGGTACTGTGGTGACTAATACTGACACTATGAATACTTTCAGGAGGTTCTCATTCACTGTAAATTTTTGCAGGAATACTGGAAAACAGCAAACAACAGTGTCAGGAGAGGTCATAGTAACTACATGCTCTCTAATGAAGTTTTGTTTCATGGTACAAACCCAAAAAATCTAGCAAAGCAAAACTCACATAAAAGACTACGATCACTAACTCTCACGTTTGTACCTTCTGAACTATATTTTTTTTAAAAAGAGACTTTGGCATCATCAGGAAAAATGACACTAGGGAAATCCGTAACACAGACTGTGAGCAGGTGTAATGTCAAGATGAGAACAGAGCCTTACAACAAAGCAAAGTGACCACACACAGTGATAGCTTGTGAGGATGAAGCAAGCATCACTAAGTATAAAGAACAATGAAAGCATAAAATTGTCCTATTTTCTCATACAAACTTCTCAACTGCTTCATTCAAAGCCCCTTCTAATAAGCTGGTAATTAGGAACATTTCAATTGTACAATTTAAGATGAAGGCAACCATGATAACAAGAATCACAAGGCCACACTTACACAATGTAGGTTCTATTAAGATGGGATGTATTTACTCACTGATTTTAAACAGCGCTCTTTTCGCATTACCCTAAACCAATGTGGATTTAAGATCTCTATAATCACATTTAGCAAGGCACTGTGTGCAAAGCAATAAAAGCAGTTATTCAGTAGGGTTTATGAGGCATACAGGGTCACATCTGGTTGACTTTTTTTTTATTTGATGTTTAGGTCAACTTTACAGACCTACATGTAAGTACATTTAAAAGCACATTCTCTACATTGTTTGAAAGGCCAGCATATGTCCTCAATTTTCCCCTCTCTGCATGTGTATGTATCTCATAATCTATGCCTGATGTTTCTGTGGAAATAAATAGATGTGTGAATTCAGTTATCTTCCATCAGCTGCATTTATTCTTGGTCATCAAATAAGAGGATTCTAATCCCTACAACTAACAGCCCAATACTCTTCTTCCATTATCATTTATTATTACATGCAGGCAATGAACACTCATGTTTAGATACTGAGCTTAGGAATGATCCTATAAGTTATAAATACATTCTAGGGAGCTGTTAAAAAGAAATCAGAAAGGTGCATTACCCAATAAAGTGAGATCATAAAACCATACACTTTAGACACTTCAAAGAAATTAATGTATTTCCCCAGACTCCTTTTGTAAAATCCCAATCAGCCAAATAAATGATCTGTGAAATAAACCTCCATCTAAATTAGTCTATAACCTTCAAGTCTTTCCCCCACCAAAACCTCTCAAGTCTTTAACATGACCACATTCCTCTTTTAAAGCAATCCCTAAGTTCCATAGGTTCACTCCTCAAGGAACACATCACAAAGGAACAGTACAATTTCCCCTCTATTTACTTTGGGTTTAGGAAAAACCCAAAAGGAACGCCCAGGATGTCACAGAAACGTCCAAAGCCCCATCAGACTACGGAGAACTGGTTACCGTTGCAAAATGCAGCGGTCTGATACTGCAAACATCCTCTCAAGAACATGCTTCTCCTACCCAATGTGTAACTGCTGAGTTGGCTTATCCCCAAATTTATCAGAAGCTATGAAACTGCAGTCAGTATTCATAATAATTTGCACCACTAAAGGCCCTGGTGTACAAGAGTTCATTGTGGAAAACACGAAGTGGAAGAAAGCAGCACTTGTACACTATTTCTCATATGCCATTTCTTTATAACACCACATATTATTATTCCAGATACACATTTAACCACTCATAAAAAATTCTTCTGTAGTTTACAAGGAGATGAAACCACACAGTGCTGGAATATGTAACTTAAATAGCAGCTTTTTGATTTTGTACCATAGACATAAGCCACTTGCTAATTGGATTCTTAAATTTGGACATCAGCCTTTAATCTCATGCTTCATTGCCCAGGAAAGAGTTGCATTTGTTCTGGGCTTCCTAATTGTGATATATCTCTCTGATAGTATACCAGTCATTCAGACTCACCTGATGCTTTTAGATTTTCCCATTTGAAGTGGGGCCTGAAGACATGAAAGGCATTTTGTCTGTGAAGTATCCTTCTCCTCACAGTGTCCTTTAGATGACATTCACAGAAAAAGCAGGACGTCAGTGATCATTGTGTCCCATGGCTCCAAGTGAGACAGGTATAATATGGATAAGCAAATCTACATAAGTGGAAAATGAAAAAAAAAAAATTAACTTCCTTAAATTTTTGCATAGTAAATAAAAACTTAATGAAATATTTACGTGAGAATCAGAAATTTCTAAAATGGATTGGTTTAAAAACCACAGGGTAGAATCCCACAAGCAAAAACACCTGTAGATCCACCCACAAGTCAGCACAGTTCCAAACTGTCCCAGCAAATCCAAACCCATTTCAAGCTGTTGTCAAGCATCAATGCAAGATCCACTGATATGACAACCCTCTGCAAAAAACCCCACCTTGTTGTCTGAAATAACAGCTATTTTTTTATATATTTGAAATAACATATATATATGAAATAACAGATATTTCTATAGCCTAGGTTATAATAGTCTTTTTTTTATTATTTTCATCTCTAATTTAGTTGAAGATTTCCAATTAAAAACAATAACCCAATCTCATTTTACTTCAGCAAATGCTAAATTATTGGCATCATATTGTAAAGTTGCCCAAGTTTATAAGGGATCTTTCAGAGACCCAACTGATAAATTAGATAATTAGAAAAGAATATATGAACATCCTTCACCAAAAAGAAGAAAAATCAACAGTCAAGAGATTAAGAGCAGTAGAATCACCCCTGTACTCAAGAGAAAATTTATAATCAATTCATAAAATGCATTCAATACTCTGCTCAGTTTCTATGGGTTACAGTAATTGATCCTTTTTTCAATTCACGTTTTCTGAATTATTTCCAGAATTTCTTCACTTTTAATACTAATTAGGAGATAATCAAGTAAATGTTTAGTCTCCAAGGTTATGCTTATTACCCCACTTTTTTCCCCATAATTTCCCCCAAAAATACCAGTTTTTTTATTTCGGATTCTAAATCACATATTTGATTTTCTCCAGTCTACTTAGTATTTTCTTTTTAGAATATTCAGGTACTTGTAGGCACAAGCAGAAGAAAAATTTCAAAACTGCATGAGAATTCATAGAAATAAAATGGTAAATTCAGACACACGAACCAGTTCTAGAAACACAAATTTATCCAGTGATTAAAATAAAGCACTACTGTTTTGCTTATCCAAAGAGGCACAATTAAGTAGCACAACACAGTCTTTTTTAAATTGCAGTTCTTCTCTGAGATAAAAACTCAAAAGAGATTTTGGCAAATAAACATGAACACTTAAGAAATAATTATCTAAATACTGATATTGCACAAACAGAAAAATGTTAATCATACCACATTAATCATACAACTTATTCATTCCATGAGTTATAGGAACAACTAGGATGATGCATATCCAGGAATTTCACTTTAATAATTTTTAGTCCAACTAAAATGTCAGTTTTTAGCATTTATATGTAATTCCCTATATTGCTATGACTCACAACTCTTCATAACTTTAAAAGTAGTTGCCACTACTAAAAAGGGAGAATTTGCTAGCTGTTAGCACCTCAAAATTAGTAAGATAAGAGGGAGCAAACCCACTAATAATTTAGCAAATAATACATTGCTAAATGTCAACTTTTACTTGGCAACCATCTCTCTTTTTAAAAAGTGACGTGGAAGCAAAGGTGCCTATCCTTAGTTATGAAGTCCCTGCAGCAAGTCAGTACACGAATTTGTTTACTTTTTATCTTAAAAGTTCATTTGAGTTGTTTCATCTCTACCAGTCATGAGGTTCACAAAATAAAAAAGCCACAGAGATCCTTTCAAAACACAGGCCACAGCAATACTAACTTTCCAACCAGCTGAAAGTCATCGTAGCCCTTTTAAGGGATCAGGCTAGTGCATGCCACACATACACAAGTATCCCAAGCCCAACATGGGATTGTTTGTCACAAATGTGGGGCACACCCCTGCCAAGCAGATCCCCCTGTACCTGCGCAGGCTGGCACAGCCCACAGCTCTCGCTCCATCTCACGTGTTCAGCCACAGATTCATTGTGCCAGGGCTGAGAAGGTGGGGGGAAAAAAGGGAAGGATACTATCCTGCAGTAAATTCATGGTTTGAGGATGGTGCATCGTTAATTCAGATTAATCTGATTTTTCCCTGCCCTGAAGTGGCACTAAGGTCTATCTCCCCACCTGCTCTTCAGCACTGGCTCTGTCCAGCACCTGTCCTCAATCCTGGCAGCTCCGCAAGAAGAGGGAGACAGCAGTGTCATATCAGCTGTATTTTGGTGAATCCCTGATCACAGACTTCCATTCAGAGATTATTTTTTTAATATAGGAATGGAATTTGAAAATGTAAACCTTCAGATCTCCTCCATAAATACCTGAGAATTACTTTAATGGGGCAACAAAAATTTATCAGCTGAAGTCCTGTCCTATAACTCCTACAGGGTTTACGGGATTAAATTCAGTGTCTTTTTAAAGTCTCTGTACCGTATAATTCTTTACTTTTAAGCCTCTTTTTCACCATCTTTCGGTCCCAGAAGTTCCCTCAAACCATGCAAATACATTTTTGAAGCACGGATTAGGTCTCTCATGTTTAATAAAAAGTCTACTTAAATTATTTTTCAGCTTTGTTATAAATGAATATCGTGAAGTCTTTCAATGAACTGAACATATCTCTATTCTGTTCAAACAAATCCACTCCAATATTAACATTTTAAGGATTTATGTAAAATATAACCAATACACATATTGCACATCCAGTCTTTGTTCCACAGTAGCAAAGCAAAACAGAATCTTCTGATACATTCCCTGTTGTATTGCAAGTTAGCCTCGCACTCCAGTTCCTTCATTCTGTTTTGCATAACATTAACCATAACACTTCCACTGTTTGGGATTATTACAGTCAGGCCTCACTCAAATCTACAATCAACCTGCCTCACACCACAACTTCTCTCCCTACAGAGAGGGCTGAATAATTCAAAGGACCCTAAACCTTATTTTTATTCCCAAACTTGTATCTCAAATTTGGAAACCATTCCACAAAGTGACTTACTTTATAAACCTCTATGATCTGATTTAACCCTGTGAGATGGGACTCACACTGTGCTGGTGACCAAGCAAGGCAACTTGTGCAGCAGCATTTGGCTGGGCCCCCAAGAAGGGGCCAGCACCTTCCTGCTCCCTGGCAGTGGCCTGACAGAGCTCCAGAGAGGTGACAGGCACAGGCAAAGCTCCCAGCAGATGGGCAGGCAGGGTCTCACCTGTCAGAGGCCCTGTGGAGGATGCAGAGGTTGCTCTGTCCCAGCTATCAACTGGGCTTTTCCTGAGAGCAGCTCCACTATGGGGAGACACCTGAGCTCAAGGCAACACCATCGAGACTAAAATATCTCTTTTCCCCCTCTCCCATCTTTGCACATGTGCTGTGCTATCAGCCTTTCAAATTATCCCTCCATTTGCTTCCAAGTTCACTTTTTGACAGCCAGGCCACTCATATTTTGTATTTAGTCAGAATAGAACCACAGCATTAAATGATTTCTAGTTAACATCACGTTCTAGTTCTGGTTTTATGTCCAGTTCTGTAGGAGAGATCTTACACTCTAATCAGCGTGCTTTGATGAGATTTTATTTTGAATTCCTAAATATATCTTATTTGCTTTTATGAATGATGTCCACTTTTTACTACTTACAGGGTCTATATTTTGAGACTTAGATATTTGATTATAATCCTATTAAAACCAAAAATCTATAACCATTTAAAGACTGGTAGAAAAAAAAAGAAAACACCTCACAGTTCTGGACTGCTAAAACTGCTGTACAGCTTCTCTCACACATATCTTCTCTCTGTCTTTCAAAAAATTGATTTTTAGAGCTTTGCCATGAGCTTTTGCAGTGCTTAAGACAAATGGATTGTATTATTGAATCCAGCCCTCAGGAATCATACTTCAAACTAAATCAAAAACAGAACCATTCTTTCCTACAGGCCCACTAAAAACCTGTGTAGAAAAATAATTAACAGCTTCACAAAAACAAAATAAAGTCTAAGTTTTATGTGACTAGAGCAATGTATAGAACACTAATAGCATGTTTATAGTGACTAAATGGAAAATGCAGATAACAGAAAAATACTAATAACCCTCGTGTACAAGGACGGTCATCTCCAAGTAGGAAAAATTAACTAATAAATTATTGTGCAAAGTTGTCATTTATATGTAGCTGTCAACTGCTTCAATTTCATTTTTCCAAGGTCTGGAAAATGAGGTCAAGATCAGTTTCTGCCAATTAATTCCGAGAAAACTATTATAAAAATCACAGAATTTCTGAAAAGCGAGCATTTCCTGTGGGCTTATTAAAATCCTATTTAGGAAAAAAAAAAATCAATTTCAAAGTTCAAAATAAAGGGTCACATCATTCAGCCATAGCAAACCATCAGTGTCTATATACTTACAGAGAGCTCTCTCTCTATAGGTAGATATAAAAAAACGTTACATAAATAACTACCCATAGGTTTAGGGACTTAGATTATCCCCCACACAAATGTGTGGATAATTAATATGAAGAGCTAATCCTTTACTCTTTTATAGTTGTGCAAGCCACAGGCTGTAGCTGCAGCTGGGTCTTCCCTCCCTTGCATTTCTAATCTGCTGCTGTGCAAAGCACTCACCTCTTAGACAAAACCCAAGGCTGCCCTGCAGCTACACCACCATTGGGTGGGCCCTGTTTCTCTGCCCCACCTCTTGGGCACATGAAACCCATTTGCACTGATTTGTTCCAGGGGGCTCTGGTCCTCCCACGAGGTCATCAGTGGAGACTATAACTCATCATACATAACCACCCTGCTCACCTGCCAGAGCCCCATGACCAATACAAGATGTTTACGAGCATCTGCAAGAGGCAGCTGCATCAATTTCTGCCTGCCAGGAGAATCCTACTGAGGGCTTGAGAACCTGAACACTTGTAGAAAAAGATATAAACATTAGTATGGGAAGGAGAGACATAAAAGGCTTTAATATTTGGTATTATGGGCATAGTAACTGATTTTAGATTTTTGCTTATATTATCAACAGTACTCCAGATTGCTCTAAGTGCATAAAGAATATATTGTTCAGTTTCCTCTGCAAAATGCAGCTGAAAGAATGCAAGAGCGTTACCTGAAAACTGCAACTTTAACCCATGATTTCCTCAATTTCCAATGTATAGGAAGATGTGGTTGGTTTTATTGTTTTTGCTTCACCTGTCCTCACCAATTCGTATTCATTTCAACCAACAATTGCCAACAAATCAGTTCAGGACCCTAATCTGACATATGAGCCTGCCAGATTTGGCAGCTAGGTGGAGGGATCAGCTAAAAAAGCCTGTGAGAGATTTTGGTGTCATTGAGCACATTTTCCTGAGAAAGCTGCTCTTCATGGAAAATGTAACTACAGAGGTTTGGCGTATCTACAGCTTGGGAATGAATATGGCCTCAGAGCATACGAAGTTTGGCCCTCCACAGCCTAAGCTATTCACATTTGCCATTAACTTTAGTTTTAACTTGAATCTCTGAGGCTCCTGATTTGTTTTAGCTGTGTTAAATCAGATTTAACACTGCGACACTGTTAGATCAGATTTCCTATCTCTGCTGTAAATGACATTCTGTTTTCATCCAAGCAGGGGTCCCTGAAGTCCTCTTGACCCAATCAATTAGAAAACTTACTTTTCTTGTGGCCAAGCTACAAGAAAAGTTACATTTTCCTTTCATCCATTTAACCAGCCTACATTTGGTCTCTATGCCGTGAAAAGTAGAGCCACAGCTTGGGGCATTTATTTGCTCTATGACTTTCTAAAAGGAAATAAGTTGCCCATATAAAACTATATTTCTCTAGCATGCATTCAGAAAGCTCCACACAGCTTCTGAGAGTGCAGGAGAAACCAGCTGAACCCAGTGGGTGCCATGTTCCACTTTCTGCACATGTGAAACTGGGGGCAATGCTGCACACCCATCCACCCACTCACTGAGTGGTCCTACAGTGTGGCATTAATAGTAGTTACTTAAGTAGAGGTGAGTCAGTGCAGTTGATCTGTCCAGTTTTTTCTATGCACAGTATTCACTACTGCAGAAATATTACACTGATATTTAAAACTAGATTTTTTTTTCCCCCAAATAAAGCTAAATACGTGAAGAGAATAGAATGTCTTTCTATTGAGAATCAACATTAATCCCTGTAATTTTTGGTGCACCAACAATTCATCTCCACATCTCAGTTTGGTTTACCTTAAATTATACCTTAAACCAAACTCCCGCATTTCTGAGGTCTACACAAAATCCTTGTTGCGCCACTTCCCTCACTCGCTATACCTCACACATGCCACAGAGCCTTACCTGTCCCATCATACCAAGTAAGCCTTCCTCACTTTATCATCAGGACATTGACTTCACTGTCCCCATAAAGGATGTAGCATCTACCCCACTAAACTGAAAATTCAGCAGTATTCCAGGTTCCAGCTCTGGCCTGGGACAGACAAGTGCAGTGTGTTTAAGACACCAGCATTTTCTTTGCAGTGCCTGATAAATCACAAATGCTGCTAGTGCTCTGCACTTCTGGACAACAAAAGCTAGTACATATCCTACAAGCTGGTCTCTAAAACTTACACGTAGGTGATTTTTCACACTTAGATTGGGTGTTGAAATCTGAGGATATAATCTTCCATTTTATTCAATGTGTCACAGCAAAGAATACCATAGTATGAACAGAAAAAGCTGAGATAGGAAAAAGCCAAGTCTTGGTTGCACATCTGATGCAGATGACCATGTCCTGACTTGTGCAAATCACAACGCTCTTCCTTCATCCACATTCACAATAATGATAATTGATGATGATGAAGAAGATAAAGTCACTGTTCTGATATTTTATTGTGAAATGTTAATTTCAGCCCAGATCTGTGTTCAAAAGAAACAAACTTACAAAAGTAATTTTATTCCCTTCAACTATTTTTTTAAAAATTCCTTCTGGAAAAGAATGAGTCCAACATTTTTATTTCTGTCACTAGACAAAAACTGCTTTCCTCTTTTGTAAGAAGCAATACCAGATCTCAAATTCTGTAATGAGCTGTAATGAGGTGGTAAAAATGCAATGAAGAAAGAGGACCAAAATTCCACACTAATCACTCCAATTTTCTGCAACATTCCTGAGCACTCAAAGTTTCCTATTTCAGATCAATGCATAAATTATATTCAAATTTTATTGTGACTTTCACTATATTCCCAGAAGCACTCACAGCGGTAATTTGCCATTTTAGTCTAAATGAAAGGAGTACATTTTGCTCTCACTTAACCACATAACCTCACTGACTTCAGTGAAACAAGGAGCATGAGAACGAGTCAAGCCTAAGTGCAATCACAGTATATATACAGAATGCTTTATGTGCTATTTACAATGGGATGACATTTTGGAGTGAGAGGTAAAGCTGATCCTACTGCATTAGAACAAGATAATTTTGTCAAATGAGCAGCAGTAACACATGATGTGTTACTGAGTTCTGCTTTAGTGTTTTTCAGTTGCTAGCATTTTAATTTGGTACTGAACAAAACTATCAAGTTCACAAAAAATATTAACGCTACCATAGTGCTATGCTGCAATGTTAAAAGATGGCTACAGCATATTTTCCTGTTTAATTTAAATCAGGGAATGGAAAAGGAAATCTTATGACCTTTTTTGGAAATATTTTTTATATAGAGAGAACACATAAAGGCATGATATGTAATTAACCAATAAAACAGTGTTTCCAGGCAAATGTTAGAATACTAAATAACGAGTACGATTTAGATTTGTTGCAACTCCAGTGACCGGATATAACTGCTCCAAGCTCTTCAGGCAATCTTTAGAGGTTGAATTTTTGCATCCCCACACCCACGTTCTGAAGAACATGCTCAGCAGCCACTTCACCTCCTCCTCAGCCAGCCCTCAGCCCCGTTCTGCCTCAACAGCTTATCATGGGTCACATGCACTTCAAAGCATTCATGACACAATGGCTTCATAAAATCACCCAGAATTCACAAGTTACATCTTTACAAAGTCCCCAACTGCCAGACAATAGTGTAAATGTATAAAAATATCCACACAGGCATTTTGCATTATAGCTTGGCAACAGAAAATTACAGTAATTATAAATAATGAAGTCTCTGTCAGGCTTCAGTGATGGGAAAACTGAAAGACACTTAAAGGGAACATCCCTCTGCCTTTCCCACACAGACATCTATTTAGTGGTGCTTTCCAACATGGGCACAGCCTGAGAGTGAGGAGAAGCAAGGAAGTAGCCGCTCCACGCACCAGGTCTCTCAGACACTGCAGGGTGAAGATCCCTTTGGGAATCAAACTTTAGGAGGGGCTCAAAGCAAACACAACTTCTGCTCTGTGAGCCAACAGCAGTGGTGCAGAGGACAGCTGCAACTTGACAATTCCTGCTGCTCCAGCATGCACAAGGCAAGTCCTGTAATTGGGGATCTACAGCTTTGGGGAATATGTCCTTTGCCTATCCTACATCACTGATGCAAATCCTCGTGGAGATTAGATTACTTAGTTCTCTTTTCTGTGCTTTCTATTAAACCATGTTTGCAAAGGATTAAAAATAGCTCCAGTAGGGCTCCAATTATAATGTGAAACAAACATTCAAAGGGTTTAGATAACATACACAGAATTTAGACCCATTTTCCTCAGATAGAATTGAGAAGAATAAAGCAGGTCACAGTAAGGACAAGTCAGCTTGCAGACCCAACCTCAACTGGCTAAAGCAAAAAATTATTTGCTGGCAAACGTTAAGCTTTCCCTGTACATCATCTGTGCTGGAGCCACTTGGTTGTGGCTGGCCACAAAGTAGAAACAGAAGTCCAGATCCATCTGAGAAACGCTAAACATACGCCGCAGCTTCCACAAGTCTCCAGTTTTGCAGCATAGTTTCGTATTCTGAAAAGCAACGACACTTTCCTACTGGCAAGTTAGAAAATAAAAACAAGTAACTATATAGCCACACCCTCCTTTCACTCCATTGTGCAAAAATTACCTGGCCATGAAGAGGAAGATAAAGATTTAAAAAATACAGAAACTTTAAAAACATGAAAAATTACATCTCAAGCCTCGACTTTAAATAATGTCATATGCGGAAATGTCATTATTTCTTTATCAGAAGGTTTAAAAAAGACAAGTACTCAGTGGTTTAGTAGCCTTGGAAGAACATTTGGTAAGGATTGCTCACTGAATTTTGCTCCAGCATAGCTCTGATTGGTTTGAGGTGCAAAAACAGGTTGTAATTTGTTAAAGTGGATCTAAAATTTTGGGAAAATAAACATTGTTCTATCCCCCTTTGACAAAGATAGCAAACATCACCAGCACAATCGTGGGAAGAGTGTAGAATGGCTTGGCATCACTCTTCCCAAATTCATGACCAAATTGTAAAAGTGATCCAAAAATTGTAGGAGAAGGAAATGCATGTCAATTCAGTTACTACAGCTGACTGCAAATGCATAATAAATTACGTTTTCTGGTGTTTTCCCAGACAGACTAGGTTTAAAATCCTTAAATAATTGGATGTAATCCATGATTGGAATAACAACATGAGCATCATTAGAGAAGCGTTATTTCACAAAACTGGAAGGGTTAAATAGCACAGCTACTCATAGAATTTGTACTGCTTTATCTGGCAATCTGTGTGCAGATTTGTCACTTGTTCAGCTGTCCCTAATAGGGTCATTTCCATAGCAAGCCTAGGGTGACTTATGCTTCAGGATGATATGAAGTTTGCAATAGCACTCTAAAAACATTCTACATTATAAAATCACTGAGCAGAGTGATTTGCTTGCTATGTGAGATGATTGGATGCTCTGAAAAGCTCAATTTCACTTCTGTAGATATGCCTTGGCTTTCAAAGTGCTTAACCTCATTCGAGGCTGGAAAAGGTATTATCTGGTCTGTCATTAATGTTATGGAGAGGGTAGAACTTCTTTTCTCTTTAATCATCATCACAAAGTTCACAATATTGTTTGTTTCAAACTACCTTAAGTTTGAGATTCTAACCCAAAACTTGATGACAGAAATGTCAGTGCATTGTTTAGGACATGACAAGGACACCTGAAAGCTAGGGAACACTGAATAATGTCCTATTACACCTGTCCTATGTGGCAGTACATCAAATTAGTAGCACATAGCAATTAAAACCACTTAGTCAGACTTTCAGTTGGTGACATTTCCCCTTGACCCCCCTGGCAGCAGCAGAACTTTCAGTGCTGAACTTCACAGGCTGGATGAGAAGGAGTCTAATACAAAGGGAACTTTTAGATTAAAATAGAAAATTTAAAATAAAATGCTCTACAGTAAGTACTAGAGATATATTTATTAAATTAAAAAGCATTATGAACCATTAAAAAGCATTTATGAACAATTATTTCAACTATTTATGTCCTGTTCTACCTGCCGGCATCTTATTAAATCAGATCCTATTAAGTTATATACCCAAACTTAAAAGCTCCCAGTGTAATGAAAAAAAACAAAGCCAAGCAAAGCAAATTACATAAAACTATAAGTAGAGAGGAAAATACGCAAAGTAGAAGGATAATGGAAATTAATTAGTGTAGTTTTTAAGTAGGACTAAGTTTGTAGGGAGAGGTAGCACTGTTTGTGAGATGATATTACATAGCAGACAAAAGAGCAGACATGATTTTAGGTATGCAACCTAAAATTTCAGGCAAGGCCTGAAAAAGAAGCCACAGACTTCAGCCTAAGGGCAGCTTGCAAACAAATCTCCATGTTTAAATTAATTATGGTAATCATTTATTAAATTTGAAAGAAAAAGCACCTTTGGAGAAGAAGGTAGTATTAGCAAAAATGGAGATGATTAGGTCCTGTGGGATAAGCTTGACAGAAAACCAATTAATTATTATCCTTGGAACACTGAGAGTGTCCTACACAGAAAACTGCACTGTATCATTTAAAAAGTATCTACTGAATACATGATTTGTATCCAAGAGTACTGAGAAATTTCTTTTCCGAGCTCTTCTTACATGAAAAGATGATGTTAGAGATGAAGGTGTATTCTCACAATCTCTTCTGTAAGAACTTTCTCATGTCAACAGTAGCAGGAAGCAAAAGGTTGTTGGAAGGCAGGGAGAGGGATTTCTGGAAAAATTATCTCACCATATGACCTACTGTAAGTAGAAATTATAGTTTAAATATACTCAGCATCTAGTTAATTTGATTGCTGTTTTATACCAATGTAAAAGTCAAATATATTATGGACTTGCTTGAAACAGATTGGGTCAAAATACAGATATTTATACACCACAGTCCACTGAGAGTATACCTCAGGTTTTATTTTATTGAAGTTTTTCAAGGAACTTTTAAAAGGAAGTATTCCCTGAGACAAAAATATTCATTTCCTTTGATACAGAGATTTTTTTCCCCCTATTTTTGTTCTCTTAAAAAAAAAAAAAAAAAAAGCACGGATTTTTGGAACAAAAGTAAACTGGGCAATAGGTTTGCCACAATAAAGGAGTGGAATGGGAGACACAGCAAAGCAGAAGTGTAACAATGATCCTCCCGAAAATGTCAGTGTCTCATTCAGACCCATACTAGTCACAGAAGCAAAGTTCAGGATGATTCCAATGAGAGTTGTGTCTAATAAGGAAAATGAGACCAGAGCTGTCTTTGAATGAGAAATACCCCTACTTTTAAATAATTGCCTGATAGCAGAGCTTTTAAGAGCAAAATGAGGTATTTTCTTTTGATGTTTTAAAATAATTCTAAATCTAAAACTGTATATATCAAGTTTAGCAATGTTCTGTTAATTTTATCTCCAAGCTCTGTTATCGAAAAACCAAACAAAAGACAATTTTGGTCAGAATTGCCTGATTAACTTCATTTTACATTTTTAAATATAAATCCTTGAAATCTACATTCAAATTTCCAAGTTTTATTGATACTCCTTTTTGAAAAGTGGAGGAAAAATCATTCCCAGAAAGATAACTTTTCCAAGAGAAATGTAAAATGAGTGACAACAAGACCTTCATTCTAATTCCAGTGACTCTGATCGTCCTTGAATGCTTCCTGAGCAACGACCAGTGCCAAGGAGACCACATTAGGAGTCTTTCATTTTAAGTGTCTGGATATAGCTACAAAAACCCCCTGTATTCCTCAATTCAATTTGGAGAAATACTAATAGTAATTCAAGATGACTGAACACATTACATAAAAACATGGAAATTAATTAATTCTGCCTTCATAATTACCATGGTGAACTGGCTCTTCTAATAGCACCAGAGGTTGAAGGACACAATGTTTCCTGGTGGTGTGGCTTTGGGGAGGCTGGAGAATGCTAGAAAACTCGTGCAAACACACTGCCTAGTTCATAGCAGAAGTCAACTTCAGCATGTACCATGTCTCTGGTTCTTCAAACCACATGCAAAACCCCTGTGGGAAACATGTGCAGCTAAGTCCAAATAATTGCCTGGAATTTTCTCTCTTATATTAGGCTTCGACATAGAAACATAGAGTTGTTTCGGTTGCAAAGCACCTTAAAGATCATCTAGGTCCAACCCGGTGTAGTTTTGAGAATTCTGTCCAGGATTATATCTTTCAAAATATATATAGTATTTAGCATGGTTATTATTGAAAACAAATAAGCAAAATAAAACGGTTTTTATAAGCTGTTTCTTTCTGATCTACTTTTCAAGTAAATAGAAACAATTTGTTTATTCAGAACTCAGACAAACTGGTCCCTCCAACTATGCTAGAGAAAAGTGAAAGGGGAGCTTTTTGTATAAAAGAGAAAGGCAAGAACCTTGGCTGGGTGATTGAGAAATGATCAAGGCTTCTACTTTTCATAACGTAGAAATTGGCAGCATCATCAGGGTTAGATCACCGATGCAGGTGATCTTCTGACAGACAAATAGTATTGTCATGAGCAAGTGCACCACGCAACTGCTGTGCACATTTCTTTTGATATCTTCAGCAGCATCTGTAATCAATGTTAAAATCTGGAACTGTCATTTGTCAAGGAGTGTTTAGGCTTGCTTTAAAGCCATTACACTTCTAATGCTAACCTGATGGTGCCAAGGAACATTTCCACCAAATTGTTTGTCAACAAGACTTACGAGAGAGTTTTGCCAGATGTTCTTCCTGGCATTCTCTATTATGCCAGATCTTTTGACACTTAGAAGAAAAGCTAAAAGTAAGGATGAGGGTCAGTGAAATGTAAGGAATATAAAACTTTTCTTTCACTATTCCTGTTTTCGTGTTGTTCATCAAAACTACAATTTGAAAATCTCGGATAACACGAGTTTCATTTTTATTCTAATTGCTTAACTGTATAATGCCATAATAACTTAATGGCTATGCAGCAGATTTATCATGAGGAACAGGCATTATAGTCTGACAATTCTAGATTACTGTTCTTTGTACAGGGAATTCAGTGCCAATTATGCACTTTTTGTGCTCTCATATTCTGACAGGAATTCCTATACGTCAGAAGACAAAACCAAATATTTAAAGGTTTGAAGCTCAGATGAGTGTCTTATTTCTGAGCATGCAATAGTGAGCTGTTAATCTCAAGTGAACAGGCACTCTGTCTCCAGTTATGTGGTGTTTACATTTCTAATTACGATAAAAAATATATATATTTATGTATTTCAAAGCCTTTAAAATTATTCTTTTTAAATAATAAACCAACATTTTCCACATCTAAACACATTCAAATCTAAATTAATATAATATTGGGGGACCCATTTATATAAAAATTCAACATTTTCCACACCTAAACATATTCAAATCTAAATTAATATAATATTGGGGGACCCATTTATATAAAAATTCTGATCATTAATTTTCCCTCTACTTTAAGCAATATCCTCATTAAGGAAGATGTAGATCTTTAGCTAAAAAATTAAAGAAATTATTACAGTTGCACTGACCAACAACTATTGCAACTATCTAATGAGCTGTTATATTGGACTGTACATATTTATTTCTACATGTGTCTCAGCATCTCTACTACTGATACCACCATCATAAAGTGCCATTTCATCAGCAATGGATTATTTTTCTCTCCACTGCAGACTAGGTATAGCAGTTGACACACAGGTGTTGCAGATGCAGTGCCTGCTGCAGCTTAGATTCTCTCAGGAGAATCTGAGACTCACTTTATCTTGACTACAGAAGGTTTATTTCTGTGCTGCTTGTAAAGCATAACAAAGAACACAAACCAGTTGACTTGTATTGAGAACATCAAAAGTCCATTGGCATTTAAAAATTTTTGTTTGCCTTGTAGTCTGCTTGGTTTTTATCTTGTTTTTCTAATGCAGAGTAAAGACTCTAAAGGCTTTATTTAATTTGAAAATAACTGTGTTTATATTAAAATGCTTGAGAGCATTAAAAACTTGATCTGGGCACAGCCCAGTTCCTATCTGCCATTTGCTCTTAAGTTTAGCTCCTGTAACAACAAAAGAAGAAGGCAGCATCTTGCTCCTAAAAAAGCTGTTATAGAAGCAATAAGCAGACATGCTGGACATGGAAAAGGCTTCGGGTGGCTAAGGGATAGAGGTGATAATGAGAATTCTGAAAGCAGCAACAGAAATAAATGCCCAGTCATTTGTGAGCTGAAAATCACAGGTCCTCTTTGAGGCAGACACCACTTCTTTCAGTATTTACTAGACATAATAAAGTACACTGGGAATATAAAATTCCCATCTGGTATTTAAAATTCCAGAAGCCTGACCAACTCTTTAAATGCTATCACATGTTAAAATAGGAAAAGCCAGATGCTACATTTATAAAGTCAATGTGCTGCATCTTCTCAAAATCCAAGAGCTGCCACTGCTAAATCTAGTGTGTTGGCATCGGACAATTAATCAGTTAAACAGTTAACCTTTACCAGAGAAATAGAGCAGTGCATGGTGTGAGATACAAACAGCCATGCATTGCCCAGGCCAATTATAGACACTAGAGACATAAAACCAGGCATCAGCAGGACTTCCAAATGATCCTTGGTAAATTAGCTTTTCCTCAGAACACATTCTGGATTTCTTATGTTTGGAGTCTACAGCTGTAGCTGCTGATCAGTAGTTAACTAGGCTGCCATGGGGCAAGACAGGGGTCACAGTAAAGAACTCTATTTCTTCCAACTGTATCTAACAAACCAATCCAGGCTCTAAAAAAAGAAAATATCAGCCGAACTACAGGCTTAAAATCATACTAGGAACACATTGTGGAGCCATTTTGGAAGCATTTAATACCATCTGGGGTGCTCTTCAAGAAAGAGACTCAGCAACAAAAGCTTGCAAATGTCACAAGAGCCATCCCACTAGAGATGAAAGAGAGATGACAGCAACAGCAGTAGCACAAGAAGCTTGATACTTATTTATAAATTTAGAAGCCAAAACTGGAACTGTAACTGGAAGCTGCATCTGTATGCGCACATAATCCTTGGAGCAAAGAGGATGAGTGAGCAGCAGAAAGGAAGAATCTCTCCTAAAGTAATTGCTGACAACAGGGTTTGTATAAATGCTACTTACACTGGGAGGCCCAGGCAGACTGCAATAACCCCACAAAAATAAGAGGAAAGACAGCCATAGTCTTGGTCAAAACCCCTCTCTTAAGCAACTGAGAGAGCATTGCACTCCAAGCAAGTTGTGAGTCCTAGGAGACTTCAGCAATAGAACCTGGGCTCCCTGAAGGTCTTTTCTTATGCACTGGGTGGGATAAAAAAATATAACATTGTTCAGGCAAACCCTCAGGCAAAGTCTTTGACAGAAAACTCCAGATGACATTGTTGGGTATCTGCTGCAAACCAAAGAACTCTTCCCAAATGTGATGCCTGCAATTAAATGCACCGTTTAAACAGAAAGCAGAGCAGCAAAAAGAGATGCATGCTCACTTTTAGCTGGCTGAGACTACTTCTGCAATCACCTTGTTCTTACTCATCAAGTCGTTAAATTGCTTACTATCCAGTGGACATCAAGGAAAAGCTTCCATCAAGCAGGAGACCAGAAAGTGCATTATCAGGCTGCATACAATCACAATTATGTAAACACCTTATGAGACCTCTTCTACCACATGTTGCCCTTGAAAGTTTAGGATCATTTCAGAGCAGGAAAAAACAGTGAAAAAAGTGTTTAACTTACACATGTGTGTCCTACACTTGCAGAAGTCCATTTCCATGGACTCTCCTGGGTTTTTTTTGAAAGATACAGAACTAGGTTCCCAGGCCTCAGCACAGACATGCTGAGATGCTGCCCCAGAACCAACATGAGAGGTCAAACCTCGGGGCACTGGCTCTTGACCTCCTTTTGGACCCACCCCCACTGCCAGCTGTGTGGAGAGCAGTCCAGGTGGGCACTCTTGGACCAGCCTCTAAAGCACCCAGGACTTCAACCTCCATCTGCTTCAGACTAAATGACAACTGGGTGGGTAAGAATACCATGTGTAAAGCATTGTTTTAGGACTGAAAAATCTTTTACTCTAGCGTTGTAGCACCAAGATTCACCACTGCTTTGGCAAAGGAGTTATTCTGTTTTGTAGCTCATCAGACGAGAGGAGATAAGTGAGCACTGCAAACAGGGAAAATCCAGGGCCAGTCACT
This sequence comes from Ifrita kowaldi, assembly GCA_013398055.1. Classification (NCBI taxonomy): domain Eukaryota; kingdom Metazoa; phylum Chordata; class Aves; order Passeriformes; family Cinclosomatidae; genus Ifrita; species Ifrita kowaldi. The sequence goes on from VZRS01002118.1 coordinate 510,312, forward strand.
GCTCCCATTAAGTTCAATTGCAGTAACACTGCTGAATTTTGTAACAAAGGGACAGTAACTATGCTAATCAGAAATATTTTCTCTAGGCAAGAAGAAATGATTGAAATAACACACCACAGCAGGCTGTTACAGTCTTTTGGTCCTGACAATGCTGTATTAAAACAAAAAAATCATAGTCCTTAAAAAAAAATTCTTTCATACCCTGGCATTTAATCTCAAATGTCAATAGTAAAACTATAGCAAAATGAGTTTAATGGGCTCTGTAGGCACACAAGATCAACTGCCAAACAAAGAAAAAAGGCAGAATTGAAATGGCCCACTACATTCCTTTTCTGCATCTATCACTTAAAGTTATAGCTAAACAATTTCTAAAAAATACTGCGAAAGAAACTTCACACTTCTCTCAGAAGGTTTTTAAAGACTTAAAGGAGACCTGCCAAAAGAGATGATTTAATTGGTTTGATAACTATTTTTCAGATTGGTTTCTTATGAGCACTGTAAAATGCTTAATCCATCCTGCAGATGATTGCTTAGTCCCTCTCAAGGGCAGTTTTTAAGCAGCAGATGCCATGGAGCACTGTTATTTGATAGAAGCCTAATTTATGAATGACATTCAAGGCTACAGATGTCAGCTGCATAAAGACAACTCCCTGCAATCTCTCTCTGTCCATCCAGAACTTGAGATGCTGAAGCATGCTGAAATTTAAGAATTTCCTCAGTGTCTCTAGAGGTATACAGAGAAAGAGGTAGACGCTTTAGAATACTTAATCTTGTACTGCAGTCTCTGGCTTTGGGATACTGAGCAAATATTTTTGTCTTCCATTTTATTTTATCTACAGGGGTGGTGGCTGACAAATGACCTACCTCTCAATCTAATACATCTACTTTCGGAAACTAGCAATGTTATTCTTGCCACTGCTGGTTTCATCATTTCTCAAATTAAAAGATGTTATGCCTAAACTTTTTGTTACTAGACCAAGGCAAGTAATTTTTCATGTATGATACTATCTGATGGCTTTTCTTCCATATGTGCTAGATATAGATATAATTTACAGGTTATTTCCTGCCAGCCAGGATAATAATCTATTATTGCCTGAAGAAGACAATACTTTTTGTGGTCCAAATACAGTGTACTGGTCACCTAAAGAGTGACTGTAGATTTTGTCTGTTGTCCTATCACTAAGATGCTAAAAATCCCATCCATGCTCCTTCCAAACAGCCTAAATTAGAGAGCAAGCTTACTTGTACTTAGTTTGTCAAGTCACTTTTAAAAACTAATCTTGTTTTTCGGAGAACTTTTTCCTATGTTTTATAACTCATAGCAAAGCAATCTTCTTACATGTGTTTGTCATACAGGCTGTCATTCTGAAGTCTTTAAAAAATATTATTCAACACCAACCCTGCCCTCTCCTGCTACAAGAGAGAGACTGTTTGTAGTAGTTCATTAAAATGGCAGAATAATCCCATAGTAAAATTGCTTTTATTACCATAAATGTCAGTGCACTTAAGACACCATCACTTTGGATACTCTGGGTTGCTGCAAGGTCAAATGAACACCTAGAACAAGAACAATTTATATAAAATAAAGTTACACCCAAAAGATGACAGGGAGGATTGACTTCCTTGAATGTTTTTGTCACTAACCCTATCTAGATTGGAAGTTTTCTCGAGTACAGTGACTAAATAGGGTGTATGTGGTACTCTCAGGGTAACTTTCTTCCTAGATGTGTTTAATCCCCCTCAAACTCCTGACAGCCAGAACGTGGATCATTCTGCCATTGTGTTACCCAAAGAAGGTGCAATTAACATCAGGTTTATTTTGAAAATGCATGTCAACCAGAGGAAGATGTATATATCAATCTGGTGAAAAACTTTTTGACACCCTTTAGTCGAAAATCCCCTTCTTTAGCTCTATTTATTATTAGAACGCCATTTAAGTGCAAGAAATTATTTTTTTAAACTTCAAAAACTCAATCTGTTTCAAACCACAACCATGAAAGTAAATCACTTGTGACACCAAATAACTTCTTGCTTTTACTTTAGATGTATATAGAGAAAAACCACAGGCAAACCCAAAGCATTATTTTTAGCTGATCTGAGCGATTTAGCAATTTAAGTTTGAGGTACAGATTTTAAAAAGGATTAGCTGCATATTGGCTCTTACCTTCCTAGCAGTGGACACTTTAGTCAACATTTGGAGAGAAAACATACCAAATTTTGTCACTCTCAAAACATTTGGATGAAACTTGTTGATAGGCTTGGCCTGATGACAAAGGTTTGACCCTACATGCAAGAAATATAGGAACCTGACGAGTAAGTGATTGATATGCTACCTTCAAAACTGAGGCTTGGGATTGCATTTGCCACAATATTGTACAACCCTTGGCAAGCAACCAGCAGTCTATCCCTCGTTATACCATCTGGAGGAAAAAAACAACAGCAAAAAAGCCTCGGCACACGCTCTGTTTTGGCAAAGGCATGTGTGGGAGAATAGCCTACCTGAGCCAAGCTGTCTCTGGCTTCTATGAAGAATCTGGCTGATTCAGAGACTTGTGACAGCCTCTCACTATGTTTTCATTTTCAGTCAAAATCAGAAAATCACATCAATCTTCAAAATAGCAGCACATTCTCAAATGCTATACTATCTATGCCCCTTAAAGCTGTTGGATTCATGATCAGATTTCCTGTTAAAATCCAATTAGATTTCCAGTTTAAGTTCAGAGCGATCTTGGGAGAATCAAAGGATGCAAGGGATCACTTGGTATTGTGAAAGCAAAAAAATTTTTAAAGGGAGAGTATTTTTTCCTAATTCTCAACAAGTCCTTGAATTGTTTTCCAAAACTTTCCAGTAATCACTGAAATTTAAACCTAAATATTTGGTAGCTAAGCAAAAGCTTTTTGGTTTTTTATTTTTTTGCAATTGATGCAAGAGGAGGAAAGGAGCTGTGTGCTTGGTCTTACTCTTGTGTAAGGAAATCTTGGGGCTCCTGCTTCAGTTCCCAAGGGAATAAGGGGAGCCCTCAGCTCTCTGATACTCATTTAAGGCAGGGGTGTGATCATGAAAACAGGTCTGCCCTGTTTTGCCTCATCTTCTTGTTTCAAGCTGATGATGACCCTTGGCTGTGCTGATCCAGGGTTTTGACCATGAGGCACATCTGACCCGGGAACTGATCAGACTAAAAATCATCATAAAGTATTAATGAATGCATGGGTATTTGTGTGGCAGTGCCAGCTTACAGACACACTGGCTCTAATTTCCCACATGCAAAGAAATGTTTTCCATCTTGATCTCAGGTAGTACTTTTCTCAGCTCCTGAAGCACTCATGTCCAAAGACAAGGCACAAGCTGCTGAGGAGGAGCAAGATGACCCCCTTTCTCCTGCTCTCGCTCTCCCTGTGAAGGAGAGGACTGTTAATCCCCCTCAGCCACTGAGGGGTTCCTGACTCCTGGGACCGCCATTTCCTGGCTGGAGGTGAGGGGCTGCCTTGTGGCGCCCTGGGGTGACCCAAGGACAAGCAGCCTTGGCCCTGCCATGTGCCCAGCAGCACCCTCCACTGCTCCCTTGTCTGCTGAAAGTGGCATTTGTAGGAAGGGGCTGAGAGGGAGGGGAAAATGATCTGGAATAAGGGTTAGAAAAAGTAAAAAATTATTTGACTTAATCTCAAAAACTTGCTATACGGAGTTTAATTGATCCAGCCAGTGCATGGGAGTAGGAAATGAAATGAATTTTTTACCAAGCATATTTTTCACAGAATGAATTAATGCCTCACTGAAAAGGTGATTTGCAGTTGGCACTTCAGGCAGCCTTACTGCCTGGCTCCAGAATTATACGCATTGTTGTTCACACAAAAGGAAAATAAACTCAACCACTTGAATTCCTTTTCCCTGAAATATATGTCTAAGATCACAGCTTAGAAAGGAAAGCAAATGGCAGATGGCAGCATCTTTGCAAAGTACACGCACTCTCAGCTATACAGATAGGGAAATAATTTTTTTCAAAGAAAAAGACAAAGAAAGAGTGAGAAAGAATAACAAAGCAGTGAAGTTCTCATTAAAAGTACTGGGGTAGCTTTTGGTTACATCGTTACCACATAGACAAAAGACAATCGAGAAGTTATTTACATCCCTTTGTTTTGTGTCATTACTCTTCATTGCATCTAGCACGAAAGGTTTTTAAAGAATAAACTGAAATTTTGTGCACTTAGATCATTTGTCTTCTCACCTTGAACCATTCCCTACGGGGAGGCTTCACTCTGCAACCCAGGCAGGATTGCCTGTCTTCCTCTGTGTACCCAGGACGGTTTAGCCAGACACCACCTGCCTCTCCAGCAGCTCTTGCCCCACTTCCCTGAGAGTGCCAGGAAGTCAATCCTTTTCTCCCAAGCAGCAGGACGAAGCACTACTAACGCTTGCATCAACTTTCATGCTTCCTGTCTTTTTCCATGTAAAGAGAATGAGTTTTTTAAAAGTTAAAAAACTCAATCTGTTTCAAACCACAACCATAAAAAGTAAATCATTTGTGGCACCAAATAACTTCTTGCTTCTACTTTAGATGTATATAGAGAAAAACCACAAAGCATTATTATTTTTAGTGAGTCTGAGCACACCTGCTTCCTTGATGGACAGAGTGCCAGTGGAGACAGACCCTGGCTGTGTCATCGACCGCAGGCCCACGTCAAGCATTCGGTCACACAGCAAAGGAGGGTTCCTTCTGCGGCCGTGTGATCCCACAACAGTCAGCCTGGCAGCTGCTTTCCTGCATTTCTTTTCACTTTTGCGTCATGCTGCCTTTGATATCAGAGCAGCCGGGAAATAAATGGAACCAAAGATTGCAGACTGCTTTAAACTCTCTTTTGTTCAAGAGATCTTTCAGATTAAAATAATGCTGAAAGGAGACTGCTAAAAGGGAGAAAAGGGTTTAGGATATTGAGGGAGCCCTACACAGAGTTAAAACAAGCTCAGGAGAATCCCTGTTGTTTCCAGCCACCTTATGAGCCAAACATCTTCCTCCAGAGGTCTAGGTTCACATTATTTATATAGCAATCTCTTCTGATTCTGCTCAAAGACTAAGCACCCCCAAAGCCTGGAAAATGATCAAAAGGGGAGTTTGATCTTATGCTGCTTCTATAAAAAAATGTCTCCCAGAAGAATGTCTCTCTGTTAAACTACTCTATTTAATTCTTACAACCCTGAGGTATGTATCAAGATTTGGACCCTTAAATTGCTTGGCATATTTTATTACTGTATTATCTGCCTCCTTGGGGTATACAGCTGCTCAGTGAGCTTGTGTTTATAGAGCTCTTGAAGGTCCACAGATGGAGAGCAAAGAGAAGCAATCTATATTTTTACACTGTATATTCATGTACCCTCTTTTTCCTTAAGGCTTGGCCTCAAACACATGGATAACTAAGGTTTGATATGATTCCCTTGAGCATAGTGACAGAACATATTTACTGTTTATTGCTTCACAAAGTTGATTTCTATCAGTAGTGCACTACATTCCTATCCAAGCAGGAGCCAACACATCCAAGAGAAAAGTGGGTGATAAAAAGAGAATTTTGTCTGTTGAGCTGCATCAGAATCAAGGCACAAGACACCGAAGCAAAGCAACCTCACTGTGGTCCTCAACATCCTCACAAGGTGAACTGGAGGGGCAAACATCAATCTCTTCACTCTCAGGACCAGTGATAGGACCCAAGGTAATGGCAGGAAGATGAGTCAGGGGGAGTTTAGATATCAAGTAAAGGTTTTTTACCCAGAGGGTGGTCAGGCACTGGAACAGACTCCGCAGGGAAGTGTTCACAGCACCAAGCCTGACCGAGTTCAAGAAACATTTGGACAATGCTGTCACACACACGGTGTGACTCTTGGGGTGTCCTGTGCAGGGCCAGGAGCTGGAACAGAAAACACTGAGCAAAAATGCGTGCCAGTTGCTGCATAATCCTCTCTGGAGTGGCCCTTAATCACACACTTTACCTGTGCCACAGCAGAGTTTCAGTAAGAGTCAATATGGAGGAGCAAGACTCTTTTCACTGCTTTTCATTTCAACTCTGAATATACGTGAAGTCATCCTTTACATAACAGTTCTTTGTTTTGAGAAATCCTTCAATATGGACAAATGAGTCTACATTTATACCTACATCAACCAGTGCAATTACAAGTGGAGAAGCCAACTGGAGAGTTTCCAATTATTCTGAGAAGTTTTGGTTACGCTTCTGTAGTCACAATAGGAAAAAGAGAAAGTAAAATGTGCTATCAGCATAATGAGTCCACAGAAATGGTCCCTGTTACATTTAGTGACAAACAGACAAACACATATGCACAAACATTAGGAAGAAGTTTGTTTAGCTATATTCCTAGTTACCAGTCACTGCACATACCCCTAATTAACAACGCTCACCGACAAAAGATGTAAGAAATCAGTTAGTATTCCTGACTACTCACACAGATATTTGGGATTTGAAATTTATGCTCCCTAGCTTTAAAAGTACATCTGAAGGACATCTCTAACGACATAAATGATAAAAGTAAGTTGAAACAGGAATTCAGCTTTACTCTTTACTAAAATGCAATTCTTCCTGCTGCTTTATCAGATACCTAAGATTATCAGCCATATTCTGCTCAGCTGGGAGATAACAGTTATTAACAAAGAAGTTCTTACAGAATGCTCATCAATAACACTTTGCAAGAAAACTTCCTCAATTTTTACTTTTCACAATTCTCATAGAAGTCAGGTTAAATTCTGACCTGAGCACAATCGGACAAGCTGTTAACTGGTGCTTTCTACGGAGACACCCAAGTTTCTCCCACTGAGATTAATACACAGTTTTCACAATTTTCATAAAGGAGATACAGTGGAAAAATAAAGAAACAGTTTTTTGAGCAAGAGGGTGGACTAGGCACCATAGTGCATATCACAGCTGACAACCCAGAATGGGTTTTCAGTTTAGCTAAGGAGGCAGCAACCCATTTATGAACCCAAACAGTATTTTTCAAACTTGTGTCTCAGCTGAGGCCACAATTTGCTGCACTTTTGAAATATCATGGAAGAATGAGGACAGTTTTACTCCTGGATCCACCAGGATATATATTTACCAAATAACTACAGCATGCACTACTTTATTTTATTCATCCAAAAAACTCCAGTTATTATGAGCCCATTTTAAAATCACGCCACAAGAGAGATGGCCTCTTGTGTTGAGTGAATATTTAAGTGTAATATTGTTCAACCATCTATTCAACTGCAAGCTTCAGAAAACGAAATGCTGACAAATAGTCTGGGGTCATGTCTGTGAAATGCTCCTTATGTGCTAGCTGAAAGAGTCTGATGCTAGCTTGCTCTCAAATGTTAATAGCTTTGCAAAAACAATGCCCTCTCTTCTGCAGCAGAAATTTTTCTTGTTCAATCCCCAATAAAAGTAGGTGGCGATTTAAGTTTGAGAAAAACCCCATCTATCATTTAGTTATGACAAAGTAAAAAGTGAACTGTTTCTTCATTCTAAGGCAATTATATACAGCTAAGAGCCAGAAGTGCTGCCCCTGAGCTGCGCTGAGGTCAGTGGGCCTGTGAGCACCTACGCTGGCTGGTGGCCACACCAACACTTCTGCAGAAAAGTGCCACTCCAGGTATTTAAGGCAAACATCTAAGGCAGTAATTCCACTTCTTTCCAGTCAAAGACCTAGGAAGTCCCACTTTCCCAACAGGCCTATCTCTTCTCTGCAAGGTAACTTGTTTGGGAAACCCAGGCAGAGCTGCAGGTGCTCGGTGTGGCAGCTGGAGCGGTGTGGGAGGGATCCCCCAGGAATACCGACCAGCTGGAGGGGAGGGGGCGCAGCCAGCTGCAGGCAGCCACCGCCTGCCTGCTACAGCTGAAACTGTTTGTCTCTGCCGGACTTAAGGCAATGCTTTCAGAAAGCCCTGACCAGGAGAGCCCCATTAAACTGAGGGATCTCAATCATGACTAACCAATTGCCAAAAACAAAAAAGAAAAAAAAATAAAAAAGAAAAGTGTATGTCTAGGAAATGTTTTTCACATATCTGAGAATAAGTCATCTGGCTGAAGTATGCACTGTATCTTCCAAGTTGAAAACAAAAGTCATTTGTTTGGTTGTGGCATTTTTTTCAAGTTACAGTTGATGTGGCAGACATGCAATTTTAAAAGCAACAGCCTGTGTTAAATTTATCACAACTTCACAACGGGATTTAGAAACCTGAAGCTTGACGTATAACAGCTCATGGGGACAAATGCTTCGCAACATAGCTTCACATTAATTACTGTAATCCAAACATGAAAAAACTGTACTGCAATCTGTTTGTGCGTGGACAGGTCAAGGCTCTGGAATCTCCTCAGCATGAAGAATATTTCCAGGGAAAAGAAAGAAAAAAAGCCCACATAGACACAGTGTCACAGTACCCAACAATTTCCTTGGACATCTGATAATACCTAACCTTTTCCTTAGACAGAAAAGTTAAATCTATGCTATTGTATGATCAACTAAATTCACTAATTACAAAATTTTCTAGCCTCATTGCTGTGGAAGAAATGGGAAAATAACGTGAATTCTAGCTACTTTTCAGCCTTTAAAAGAAATAGCTCTCCAAGAATCACATGTAAAGACACATAACAATTACAATAAATATGGGTATTATACAGATATGCCTGAGACATTACAGAATCCTGCCAGTTACTGTCTATCAATAAGAGGTTATAACAATGTATTTATATATAGCTGTTTCCAGCCTGAAGCATACCTAGTTTTGATGAAGTTAAAAGCCAAGTTCCTCAAGCATCATGACTGATACCTTAATGGGCAGGCTCAAAATTATTTTAGGACTTTTCCCAGTAAATCCAAAAGCTTCAATTGTTTGTATTTTTCTTTCAATACCCCCAATAGCATGTGAATTATGGCAAGTAGATTAATTATCCAGTTTGATGAGTTATCATCACCACAGACACTGTGATTTCAGGTGTTTCAGTCTTCACGTAATTGTTACTCTTCCTTTTTTGATAAAGATTAATTGAGAATAGCAGAGCCACTGGGGTAGGCATTTATATCACCAAGGCCACTGTCATCTATTCTTGGTGTCATAACCCAGACCACAGTTTCACAGGCATTGCTGTGAATGCAAAGGAAACATAATAGTGAAATTTAAGAAGGTTAAGACAAAAACAGCAGTACACTTGATTTCAAACGCTATTACTTAAAGGTAATTTAAGATATGGACTCTTAAATTATGTACAATTGTTTCATGAGTAATAAAGATTCTATATTAAATCAGTTCTAAACGTTTTCCCCCTTGAGTTTTTTTTAAAAACTGAAAGCTTATTTTCTTTTTTTCTTGTCCTAAACTTTCACTAGATGTAAACAATTTGGTGGTGACATGCGCTAAGGAGCCTTGCTGTGAGATTTTGCACTAGAACACAGCACAATAACTGAAAAAAATAACAGTCATGGCTGTGGTAACCCAAAGTGAAACATGTTATTTGCATCAGTTTATAACCATACTGAGATGCAATTTACACATTACTGATGTAACAGGACACGACTGATGTAATCACAAATCACCTATCACATCATGAAGCCACAAAGTGTTTTTTAAATTTGTTTCTGAAAAGCATTCATGGGGAAAAATGCACAGATCTGGCCCCTGACATCTCACGGGTGATTTAAAAGAAAACATCAAAAAAGAAAATAATATTTCTGGTTTAAAATATTCTGCTCTTTCATTTTATGTTTTTAATTTCTTTTCTCTCCCTTTTAGTTAGTGCAAACGATATATGCTTAAAACGCCTTCTACTAAAGACAGCAGCAAAACTCCCATGAACTGGCTCCAGGTAAATCACCTGAAATCAGCATTACAGCAAGACAGAACACCTGACTGGCATGTCTCGAGTTCTAGTAGCATTTTGAGTTGAGTAAAATCTAGCTTATAACCATTCTAGATTGGTATCTGACCAAGCATAGCTGATTTGCTAAAACTTTAGAAACCTATCCATCGTACAGACAGTCCTTGGGTCTGTCTGGTCTGTCCTTTCATCTCCTTCCACATGGAAGCAGCTGTGTGATACCACTGGTGATTAAGTGGTCATAGTCATTGTATGCTTGTGACAGAGAGACTCGGTTTTAAAACATGACCAAAACAGTAAGAGGACTACTGAAAATGTAATGTTGAGATGTGCCAAATGGGATAAAATCCCATTTCAATGTCAAGTGAATATCAGATTTTATAAAATCATACTTTTTTCTTTTCTGGTTAGCTCAGAGAAAGCAGGGAAAAAAATTCAGCATAGAAAATACTTCCTGAGCTGCAAAACTTGAAAGGGAAGTTATAGCTATAATGTTCCTGATGCACAAACCAAGCCAGAGAGAAAAGCTGCTCAAACCGACACTGAGATCCCATCTCTATAAATTGTCAGCCAAGGAATGGGCCTTCATGACAAGCTCATATTTCCTAACAAGTAATGTATCCCATTCCCCTCAGTCATGGTAAATCTGATGGTTTTGTTAATCAAAATATTCCTAAGTATTTTTTCAACAGAGTCATTGTCTGCAATTGAAAATTGCACTTGACAGCTTAGTCATGGTGTAAACTGTTTACTTTTTAACTTTTAAATTATTTTGCTGAGAAAAAATAGTAGCGTAATTTGTTCTTAAAGATAAGAAAGCAAGCAATGAAATTGCAGTTTAGTTGTTTTATGTGGGCTGTTTCAGCACTTCTTGAAAACAAACAGAAAATCCTGTTTTGATAGAGATAGATTCATTGAAAAAATCTAAAGTGGAAAATACAGAAAAGTCACTCAAGCAGATTTACTTTCATGTAGACAACTTTTAACTCTTAAAAGACTACAGTAGCTCTTTAAGAATTAGGGAACTTTCAGCAGCACAGGCACATTTGCTGAAAATTCTATAACTTTCATTTTCCCTAGAGAAGCTTTTGGTAAAATTCCCTAATGGACAGTACATTTTTACCTTTTGTTCACATTAGGAGCAGGTAGTAAATATTGAAAAATAATTTATAAATACCACATTTATTTCCAGAGATCAAGTCTTCAATTTACTGATGAACTACAATAAAAACTATATGCAAATCAGCATCCACAAAAAGAGAACTGTTAGCATGACATTTGCACTTATGCAAATACTTACTTTCATATTCAGGTGCTGCCTAGGGTAAAGCCTATCATCAATGTGTCTGTGAAGAAGGAATCATTCAGAAAATATTTGTCCTCATTGTCTTTGAGGGAAGAGAAGGGAAGCCAGCTTCCTTTAACATATGACAGCTATGAACCCTCTAAATAGAAGAACGTCTTTTTCTAAAAAACATGGACCTGAAATGAATGCTTGTACTTTCCTCCCTTCGGCCCAAGACTGTGGCTTCTGCATCTGTTACAGCCACTTTCCACAATGGTATAGAGAATAAGGTCTTTCTTTGCAGCACTGATTTGGTTTCAGATCCATTACATCCAGGCAGAAAAGCATTTAGAATATTTAAGAAACCTTAAATGAAGTTCCCAGAAAGGAGGTTGCAATCTCCTGCTAAATTACCTGTGCCATCTGTCCAGAATTTCCTCCAAAAATTACTATGAAAACATACAGCCTAGAACATAACAGATCCCCAGATTTCCATGTAGATGTGTTCTTAATGTTCAGTATAATTATCTTCTCAACAAGATCCGGTAATAATCACAGACTTTTCCTTAGGTAATTTAAGGACTTCAGAAATGGTGAAGACATTTCAGCATCTTGGTCTATATACAGATGAAAGCCATGATCACAGAAAACTTACAAAAATGTCTCTTCAGGGAAAATGAGAAGAGTTTGCTACATTTACTAAATAATTTAGCAGCTGCATTACCTCTTTTTTCCAGGAAAGGAAAAAGTACATTTTGGCAGAGATGCACAGTGTTAATTTGACTCAGTTGTGCTCTGCATAACAGACTCCTGGGTGTCAGGATGAACAGCTGTGATCTCCCTCAGCTTCTCACCCAGGATCATCCCCAGGACTCAGCATCCTGACTGCCTGCACTCAGCACCTCCCTCAGCAGTAGTGACACGGTATGGATTACAACTATGACAACCAGCCAAGCTTCAAGAGTTGTGGTTTCTATCACAGGCATCCACTGTGATCTAGATACCTTAATGCAATTTACATTTACATAGGACAGGCTTTCTTGAAAGAAAGAGCAACAGCCTCTCAGCAGAGACAGCAGCATGGCAAAATATTGGCAAAATATTGCCGTTGATGAGTAACGTTGCTGAACTCATTTGGTGTCTGCCTGAAAATTGCCCATGAACAGTTAACAAGATTCTCAACTGTGCTCATTATCTGGAGGATTATTCTTCATTTGCAGTCAGCTCATAAAAGGTTTGCTGCAAATACAGTCCTCATCAAGACAATTACTTACTGAAGTTACACAGTACAGCTTTCTGTGCTCTGACTGGGTGCCTTCTCTGGCTTGCACAGCATGGGCTGTGAACAGTGCAATTAAGCCCACAACTTCGTGTCACAGTACTGAAACACAATGCTAAACATTTGCTTTTTGCAATCATCTATCCTCAATGCTCGAGCCTTTTATTACTTCTAGTATGACTATCAGGTTAGAAAAAGGGACAGATTGAATTTAAACTATTTTATAAACAAGGATCCAAGAGCTTAAACATTGCCACTGCCCTGCTAGAAAGCTTTCTTTCACTCCAAAGAAGAAAGGAAAGGAGGTGACTGCTTCCTTTGCCTGTGTAATTGCCCCCAAATGTTATAAAGTCTATTCCAACAGACAAAATCCAAAGCTGATAAAAGCTTTCCACTCTCCCTGTGACATCCCATATGCTCCTGGTTAGAAGGTCTTTGAATTTCAACACCCAATTCAAGAAGATCATGGCACAACTGAAAAAGAAAGTCATCCTTATAGTGATGATATACTGAATCCATTATCAGGACTAAAATACAATATATAAATTAATTTGCTACAGAAATATTGAAGGCAGCTTTTGAAATATTTACTACTGATGAGGTTAAAAATACTCTGAACAACTTCTGGGCAAACTGCTAAAGTAAGTAAAGTAACATGGGCATTGAAGTGCTTCCAGTTGTTATTCTCATCATAGTGATCTTAGTTCACATGCATTATTCCTCCTCTTTTCCAAATGAGTAATTACCACAAAATTTTTAATTCACTACAATTTGAGTACATTAATTTTAGGCTCTGATTTCATTCCTTAAAATTCACATCCTTGATATACATGTCCCACAAGGCTGTAAATTTGTTTCAGGTCACAACACATGACAACAAAAACGTTTGCTGTCACAGACTTTGATACTGTGAATAATTTTGCAAAATTCCTAGAACTATTCCTATGTTCCTCAGTTAGGTGCTTGTTTAGGATCTTGATTAATTAGCATCATCTTTAACAACAGAGTTTGGCAACCTCTGAAATTCTTGACTGCTAAAACATCACAAAGTAAGTATTTCACTGCTTAGTTCATATTTCCCTGCCTAATCAAGCGATGTATTTTCTTGCTCGTGCAAGCTAAACATTACTGAAATTACTGGGGAGGACCAATGTTACCAGAAATAATTTGTAGGAGCATTTGCCCTGTGGCCAAAAAAATACACAACATAACTACTTATCCAACCCCCTCTGTGATACTACAAAGAGGAAGAGAGATCAGTCCTGGAGGCAAAAATAATCTCACCTAAATTACAGACCAAGACTTCTCAGCTAATTTGGTATTGCATTTACAGCGTTTGCCAATTTTGCTTATGCTGTTTTCTTTCAAATCTCTTCCCCATGTGTAGCAAAAAGCTCAAGTAATGAAGGAACATGAACTTCAACTTTTACATCTTCACCTCACAAGAGTTTGAATAGCAGAGAGACTTCCTGTGAGGAGGAATAGGAGGGAGCTTTCGTTTTGGTTTTCCCCTCAATCTTCCCAAAAAATAATTAAATTTAAAAGTACACTCCTCAGAAAACTACAGCCAGCTCACTCTTAACCACTTCACCTGCACTTTGCTCAAGCATTCTACAGGGTTGGTGTAAAACACTCCAAAGCACACCATCTCAACTCTTATTTTTCTTTTAAAAAGGCAAAGTAAACCAAAAAAAACCCCACCAAATACACAACAGAAAATGATAAACTTGTTTCAGGAAACAGCAATCCAAGGGCCAATATAAGAAACATTCATCCCACACAGTTACCTATAGATTTCACATCTGAGAAAAAAATTCCCTACAAAAGCTCAGAAAGTTTCTTCGAAATGGAGTAAGGCTTTTGTTGCTTCTCATCCTTTCAGAGCACACAAGATTGGATGTCACAGCCATTACATTGCTGGACTGAAAAGCTGTCTTATGTAATTTTGCAGTTTGTAAGAAGCATTGGTCACAATTTTCCTTTCCCTCAGATACCTGCACCGTGCTCATGGTAACTAATGTACCTGCCCTTATAAAAGAAAAGATGTAGGACATCATACACTTTTAGATAATGCAATGTATAGTTTCCCAAAATAATACATCATATGCAGAATACTGCACTTATTTGTGAGACCTTAATGCTGGAGTCCATTAAACACACTGACCTACATATCTCTCATTCTACATCTCCTGTATTTCTTTCTTTATTAATGCAGTTTTCAAGACTTTACACTCTTGTGTCTTCATTACATTATGGCTTTTTGCACTTGGTGGTTTTCCTCACTGGCATTGCCAGTGGGAGCATTAGCAGAGCTTCCCAGTGAAGCCAGAAACAAAACCAACTTACCAGATCAGGGATGGGTTCTGCCTTTCTCAGAACTGTATCACAGCAGGTTATTACAGCACAATACATCTCCTCTCCAGACATTACAGTAGCATCTGTGTATATATTTATCACAACTGTATTTAGTTACAAGGATGTACATGTGTCTGCCCTGACAAGATCATTGGGTTCTGCAGCCCTGTGAAGCAATTAAAGGTCTCACTTAAATGCACTGCTCCCAAACATTTGCTGGTACTACTTGGCAGGAAAAGATCACAAACCCTGCATCCTGTGACAAGTAATGAAGCAGATCACAGCCCACCTCTACCTCATTAAATTGCCCCAGTTATAGAGCAAAACCAATTAAAAGTGATGAAGCTCTGAAACAGACAAAAAATTAACATTACCCTATTTTATGAAAGGGAAGAACAGTAGGTGGGTTCTGGTCATTAAATAATTAAAAGCGCATGTAATAAAGACTAGCAGGACAGTGCCAGCTATAAGAGTTTATAAGGAGATTACAGTCTATATAGATTTAGCAAATGTTCAGGTTGTTTCTCTGCTGTTCTTGAAGCCTCAGAGTGAAATGATGACACAGGATACCTAACCACCCATTCACTCCAATGGCCTGCCTAGAGGGGGGGTCTGACTGCAATGTGTCAGTGGTGTGAAATCAGAGAGGACATTTCTAAGACAGGGCTTCTATTTTTCACCTGAATACGTATTTTGTTCTATGTTAAATATTTCAGAGACTCTTGCAGAAAGCTCCTCTGTTGCATGCTTTTACTATCCTTTAGCTCTGAAGCAATGAAATAGTAAAACTCAGGAAGGCGGAGCCTACAGGCACTCCCCAGCTACTGATGTGCCTTGGAGGAGTCAGCACTGAGCAGGCAGGCTTGAGGCAGCTTGTCTCATTTCCACAAAATGATGATAAACAAAACTGGTTCCCAGCAAACTTGTTAAGAGTAATGGAACGTTCAGGGCTGGCACATTCCCTTGATCCAGGAAAGTCTCAAAGCTACCTGATGCTGGAGGCAAGACTGGAACAGCACAGGATAGGGCTGCGAGGGCAGGAACCCTGCCTGTCCAGGCAGGCAACTCTGCACACCAGCCAGCGAAGTGCCACAGTTACTAGGCTGCCATGGTGATTTATCTTTCATGGTACTCATTGAAAAGAGTGTAATATCTTTCATGGTGCTCATTGAAAGACTGGTTTGGGGGGAGAGGAGAAGGAAGCCAACAAGAATAACTGAACTGTGTTAATTTAGTTTTAGACTTTTATGGAGTCTACTCGAGCGCTGATCTTTACATGGGTAAGACAGCTTACATATCTCTCTCTCTTCTGTACCTTTCCCAATCAGTTCCATTCTGTCTGATTTCCACCAAAGTGTGTTCTTTTTACCAGGACAGACATTAACATTTAGACCAAATAGATTTGTAGGTATTTGTGTGCATAGCTGCCACAGATGTTGTCGATCCTAAAATAAAGTACGCTATTTTTCATTCTTTAAATAATTTTAAAATGTTCCACAGCACATTTTGAAAGATTGACCAGAAGAAATTCTAGGAAGCAAGAAAATGCTTGAAACCATAAAATTATTTTCATATACCTTTAAAATTATCTAAATGGTCAGCATGCTATGCACACTTATCTTCTTTCATGTAAAACCATGTGTGAGAAATTACCAATCGTAAAGGCGTTACTTCAGTTACACTGCTCTATTCCAGTACACTATCTTGCATTTTGATACCTCATGATAAAAAAAGGAATATCTGAGAAATGCATTAAGACACTTAGCTTATTAATGGCCAGCCATATATAAGCTCATTTTTCTTGCCCTAGGCTTTTATGATCTCGCAATGGAAAATTTTTCTTCATATTTTTCAGAAATAACAGAAAATTCCAAGAAATGGAAGCTGCTGCTAGTAAAAGAAGAAAAGCTGAGTATCATCAGGGTTAATAGCTCGTATTTGAGATCCATGAATGATTACAGAGTTACTTTTCTATATCGAACTTTCAAGTTTCATTAATAATATGCTGCCTCTCCAGGATACAGGTGCACTCACCGTACAAAGGCTATTTGTTCATCACACGGAATAGAAGAGCTAGAGGAACAATGGCTTCAAAGGTCTCATGTTTATACATTTTGACAGTAGTTTGCTGGGCAAGCGCTCTTTGGTACTTAAGTATAACTCGTCCTACTTCTTCCTACACGGGCCACAGACAGGTCAGTAGCATATCCATAGCCAGAAAAAATGTTTCCTTTGGCAACATAAGAACTCGACCTATAAATCCACATTCCTTTGACTTCCTTATCAATGAACCCAACAAATGTGAGAAGAGCGCCCCGTTCTTGGTCATTCTTATCAGTACGACTCACAAAGAGTTTGATGCAAGGCAAGCCATTCGAGAAACATGGGGAGATGAGAACAACTTTAAAGGAATTAAAATCGCCACACTGTTTCTTCTTGGGAAAAACGCAGATCCTGTGTTAAATCAAATGGTAGAGCAAGAAAGCCAAATTTTTCATGACATTATTGTGGAGGATTTTATCGACTCTTACCATAACCTCACTCTGAAAACATTGATGGGGATGAGGTGGGTAGCAACATTTTGTTCAAAAGCAAAGTACGTTATGAAGACAGACAGTGATATTTTTGTAAATATGGACAATCTTATTTATAAGCTGCTCAAACCTAACACCAAGCCAAGGAGAAGGTACTTCACTGGTTATGTTATAAATGGAGGACCAATAAGAGATGTTCGCAGTAAGTGGTACATGCCCAGAGATTTGTACCCCGACAGCAATTACCCACCCTTCTGTTCAGGCACTGGCTACATTTTTTCAGCTGATGTAGCAGAACTGATTTATAAAACCTCCCTTCATACCAGACTTCTTCATCTTGAAGATGTGTACGTTGGACTCTGCCTTCGGAAGCTGGGCATTCACCCCTTCCAAAACAGTGGCTTCAATCACTGGAAAATGGCCTACAGCTTGTGCAGGTACCGCAGGGTGATCACAGTGCACCAGATAACACCAGAAGAAATGCACAGAATTTGGAATGACATGTCCAGCAAGAAACATCTCAGATGTTAAGATTTTTACAAATGTAAATACCTTTTTTTAAAGTTTAGTTGAGTTTGGTTATTTTTTGACAAAGTGATCTGCTGATTTACAGGTTAAACTGTGGGATATTAACTGTGAGACGATTTTTAATGACTGATTTTTCATTCTCGCTTTGACGACTGGTTTACAAACTTCAGGCTCTTTTTCATAAGGACAGTATGCCAACTGAAAGGATCTAGAGTCAAGTCTCAGATTTTGTATATTGTCATCTATTGCATATATCCGTTCTCGCATCTGTGTGTAAAAGGACAATAATAAACTATTCTGAGCTGCTTAACAATTCACACCCCAGCCTCTGAGATAGGACTCAGGCTCTAAGAAATGAAGAATTACAAACATACTTTTATTCTTTTTTTGACACCCTACAACCGTCTCTATTTGGAACGTTGTTAATAAATTAAGCAGTATACATTTGCACTGAACTTATATACCTACTTTGACATGTGCATTTTATAGTATGTGTGCAATTCCCAAATGGCTTACTAATGGTGCAATAGCAGAATTTAGACAGGTAAGAACATCAAAGTTTCATTGGCCTTAGAAACAAACCCACACACTGAAATATACTTTCATCCACCAAATGGTATTTCTTTTAATTATTTCCAAATAACCCATTTCTTTACACTTCCTAAAATAGCCCATAAAATATGTAACACAATTTAAAAATGAAGTAGAATCTGTAGGTGAAATAAGACAGGAGAGATGTATGAAAACCTATCTTAAAAATATATGAGAAAAGCATGAATATCTTAACTTTTAATTTCAAAGCAAGGCACTGTCTCTCATTAGTATCAATGGATTCTCCATAGCAATATATAATTATATTGAATGCAAAAAGTGTCAATAAGCAGCATATTTCTTCAACATCAGTCGGTGCACTATTTACCCAAAAACAAGTAACACAAAGGCAGCTTTTTAAGGGGAAGCTTTACTTTTTGCTGCAGTACATATAGAAACAAGATTCTAAAATATTTTAATGGCATAGAAAAGAAGAATTTAGTCCAATAAAAGAATGCAATCAATTTTCTGTTGATTGGACAACAGAATACATAACAGTTATGTACAAATTTCACAGCAAAACAGAGGGCTTTTAAAGAAAAACCTATTAAAACCCCCCAAAATCTAGCCTTTTAAAAACCTTTTAAAGCTCTCAGTTTACTCATCACAGTCAACATACAGTGAGGTCCCACTCAGGAGATCCCCTGGACATGCAACAGAAATCAAGTCCACAAGATTTATTCAAGTTTCATAACATGCTTATATGTATTTTAAATATGAATGTTTATGAAATATCATAAAAACTCTTCGATAAATTTAGGGCATCTCTATTCAGTACCACCTTATAATGAAGAGGTGAAATATTATACTGCTCAGCAAGTAACTTGGAGTAAGAACTCACACACAAGTTACAAAAAACCAAAACTCACCAAATATATTATTAGCTGTAGATTACTCACACCATCCTCAGCACACACAATGTCTCATTCATTGCAGCTGGCATTATGTGTAACATATGCAAAACTGTTAAGTCTGTATGTTATTCAGGATGTCTATAAAGTTGTCGGAAATTAACTGAAGAAGAATTTAAAGGGAAACTTTGACCTGATTTTGCCATAGATGTACACAGCACTTTACAACAGTAACAGAGGAATGAAGATGCTACCCTAAAAGGTTTGCAGTTTCATGGCAAATTGTTAGTCTTGTTCACAGATGCAGCACTATAGTTTCAAAAGAAACTACTTGTAAATAAGGTAAAGTGAACCTGGCCTCTAAGTCACTAGCAGGAGCCATCTCAAGCAAATCAATGTCAGATCTAAAGGTGAAGCTACACAACAGGCAGCCTAGGAGTTACTCTTAACAGGAGCTTGTGTACCCTTCATAAATAAAAATAACCCAAAACAAAACCCCAGTAATTTTTATAAAAATGCTAAATCTCTTGCCGCATAATTAAGAGTTATCCTTCCCTAGTCGATCTAATCCTTGTTAAAGCTGTTATGTCCTATCAAACTCAGAACTCCCAAGGTACAACTAATTGCATAAGTGAAATATAACATGCTGACTGGGTGAAGTCAGATTTCCTTACACAAGTCCCACAGTATTCTTGCTTATGAATGGAAATGAGGGTGGAATTCATCCCCAGCCCTTGGGTAAATCAGACAGCACAGATGCCATCCTACCCAGAACACACTTTGTAGTAATTTGAACCCACAGGCTGCAATCACTTCTGCTATCCCTCTGCACTGTGCAGTAATTTGGGGGTTCTGAATCACAAGCAAATGGATTTGGTTGCCTTACTTCTGCTGATGCTTCTGTGGCCTTTGGTTAGTAATCAGGAGGACAGCAGGGCTCCCAATCCAGATACCTCAGGGCTCAAGTAGCATGGTAGCCTTGAATTTCTCCTAGTACAAGTAGATTGCATTAATAATTGCAAGGTACACCCTGAAAATAGTATCTGAAAAAGTGTATTTCCTGCCATTTATAAATAGATAGACCTTCAACAGAAATGTAAATGTTCATCTTGAAACTGATGTACATATTTCTAAGGCATTTTCTTCTGTATTCAGCTGTATATATGTGTAAGTCTGCTTGCTATGTAACATTCTGTTATGCATGGAGCTGAGTGAGGCATTATATTTGTCCAGAGTTTCAAGAGCCTTAAGCATGTGTGCCCTAACTTTTGAATGTACAAGATACTTTTTCTTTTGCTGTCAAGTGAATTTAAAACAACACAACAAAAGCCTAATTTTCTACTTCTATTAATTTTCTGATACCAGACTTCATTAGCTTGTTACACTTAGATTTATTGTTTTCTCTTTGCTCAGAAATTTCAGTATTGGAACCGGGATATAGAAAGGCAGCAATACATCTACTCATACGGACAGCTGTCCCTTCCACTCAGTAGTATTTGTGCCATGTGGGATACTGTAAAGAAACAAATGTTTTCAATATACTTCCTTTACTCAAAAAAATATTTACATTACTTAAAGGTCATTTTGTTTCATTGGGCATGGGACAAATGACAACTTGGTTAAACATGCTGGCTTCTAGTCACTTCAAAAGTGACTGTAATCACATTTTGTTTCCAAAATGCATATGAACAAAGCACATTAAGCGAAGCAGCTGGGGAGGAAGTGCCTCTCTTTAGGAGGAATTTTTTCACAAAAGTGTTTTTTCTTTTTTATTTTGCTACAACCATGAGGGTATTTAAACAGAAGTTCTCAAGGTTCATTTTCCACATTTCCTAATAATAATGTTAAGTATCAATTTTGATTCTTTGAGATTTTTTTTGTCTTTATAATGTAGACGGCAATGGCAATTTGTAAATGAAGAGTGTAATTAACTAGAAAAGCTTGTCAACAGTAACCGAACTTTAGGTGTATCATTATATATGACTGGCTGTACTTATGTATTTATTTGTCTAAACTGTATATATTGTTTTATCTATAGTGTCTGTAGGAGTGCATTCTTTTAGATTAATGTATTATTTACAGTTTTGTGGGATTGCCAGCAAAGCTGCTAATCAAGATACTATTTTTTTGTATCAATGTCAAATAATAATAAAAATCAAGTGAAAAATTGAAGGTGTCCTGTAAGTTTTCTTCTTCACTTCCTTCTAGAAATGTACATTGTATTACCTGAAAACACAGTATCAGTGAATCGGCTCATTTGTCATGAGAAAGAATATTGTGCTGCAAAAGCAGATTTTAAAAAAATAATTGAAAAAAATAAACAAAACAAAATACTACTTTTATTCATTATTTGTCCAACAACTTCATCAAGCTGATGTCCACACAGATCAGGTGTACTACTTCATCTGAAGCCAAAGATGTAATATTAATGCAGCCATGGCAATGTCTGTCAATGTAACAGATGGGTTCATCCTCTGCTCTGCCCTATTCAGCTGCTTTTGCAGCCCCAGCCAATGAGACCCAGGTTTGGCCATTCTAAGGTGGCAAAGCTTTTTGACACCCTCAGCATGGCTCTTCTGCTACTTGCATGCTGTCTTAACATGTGGGCTTGCAGCCATCAAAAGCTGCACACAGGAGAAAAGGAGAAATGCCCCAAACCCCACATGTCGTAAAACCACAATAAACTTGTTTGAGGTTGCTGGGTGACCACCAGGGTCACACATACAGAGGGAAGGGGTCCTCCCCAGTCTCTCATAGACACACATGGACCCTGACAGAGCCTTTTGCTTCCCTCCCCACAGCAAAGCACCAAAAAATCAATGATTAATCACAATCTGAATACATCTAGATTACCCAGTAAGTCTCATGTAGTGTTTGTCTCCTAACACAAAATATTAAGATACTGTTTTGTTTCTCAGGAAGGTCTGGGCAACATTAGGGTCATCATATCAAAATAAAAGGACAAAACAAAATAACACAAAAGTAGAAAAAAAGTCCCTTTTCTTGTAAGAACTAGTCAGAAAAATTCCTTTCTTCCCATTCTTCCCTTTGCAGTGTCCTATATAGAACAAAATATCCAACCTCTTTTCCACTGGCTTTAGAGCTCAATACCCAAAATTCATTCATGAAATGGAGGGGGGGAAAAAAACCCCACCCCTGAGAATAAAGGTAGCTTTTGCATACCAAAGTGTATTCCTTTGGGTCACCTGTTCCAGAAGTAGCTGAAGCCTGCAGCAGAGTCCTCAGGCATCCCAGGAGTGTCTGCAGCAGCACAGCAACCTTACAAACTATAAAGAGATGCTTTAAACCAACCAAGAGTTTCAAATACAGTAAAACCCCTCCAATCGTTTTCATCTCCCTTGTTTCCACCAAAGCAGCCTAATTGCAACACTTACATGGTGTTTAATTAATAGACAGCTTGGAGATATACAGATATTAGCACTAGTAGGGGGTAGATTTCATGTAGCTTGATTATTAATTACAAGCATTCTATTTTCTCATTTACTTAATTGATTGTCATAGATTTCCAGAGAAATTTGCACTGCCCTAAGTGAAAAAGTATGTAAAAAACCTTCTTAAAACTGCTGACACTGGCCTATTAAAACAGCAACACATCAAAAAAGGAGATCTGTATGACACGGAACGTTGTACTGAATAGCATCTGCTTCCTTTTCTCTTGTTAAAAATATGAATTTATGAAATGGAAGAAGAGAAGTCATCTGGGGAGAAAAGAATGAAAGAATGCACCTTATTTATTTAACCACACCTACAATTAAGTTGTGTCAAATATCTCCTCTGATGACTTGCCTAACACAGGAAAAAAATCCATTTTTCTGCTAGGTCTGTATATTAGCTGACTCTACATTATAACTCTGCCTCACCTGAAAGAGCCAAGAGCAAGAGGCATTTATTTGTCATGCAAGATTTATCCTTGAGCACTTATTCTGCAAAGGCAGCATTACATAACAAGCTGGACAGAATTAAGTGCAGTGATTTTGCAGTGCAGACAACTTTTATTTGGGGGAAGCAAATACCCAAACTTGAGGTGTGCCAGCTAACAGCTACCATATCTGCATCTATCAAGCATCCATTTTATCTTTAAGAGTTCCTTTCTCTGGCCTATTTTCTAACATGACCTCTTTCTTCAAAGAGAAATAGGACCTCTAGGTACCTTAGGATAGAAGTAAAAGCAAGGGGGGAAGCAGAGAGCACCCTACAGCATCATTACAAGCCTTTTCCTTGATTTACAGAAATCACTTAGCCTCACTCTGTTCTTCTGTACTTTTAATCTGCTTCAATCTGATACATTTCCCTGTTATTTCCATCACTCTTTCCATTTTCCTTATGTGATTTTACATAGCTCAGCATTCTCCCATCTAAAATAAGTATCCATTCCTACCAGCCACAAAAATAAGAGCACAGTGTTTTTACGAAGAGAGGGCCCTTACCTGAAGAGTTTACAGTCCTACACTGTCTCATACCTGGCAAACTGCATTCAGCAAGTCTCAGGGGACAAGTAGCACTTGAATTAGTTCCTTCAAGAATCTTTTCTTTGATATTGCCTCTTTTAGGTATATGGAAAAAAAGATCTATCATCTTTCATCTTGCCTCTGCCTGCAGAGATCACTATCACAAGTCCAAGGATGTTTGGCTTTTTTTCCTTATTCCTTTACCTTTCCTTACATAACCTTGGATAGTTCATCAGAATTCAAAACAGCATTTTCTCATGTTTCCCTTTAACGCCTACTTAATCAAGTATACTTTATTCCACAATTTCAGTGTTTTAACCTTTTTAGCTGCTTCTGCTCTCTGTGTTGCCTCCACTCTCCTCATATCTTCCTAATAGTCAGACATGTGGTATTGAATCTATTACAAGAGTATTTGCATGAAGGCTGAACACAGCAGTACTTTTCTCTGTTGCTGTTTTGAGGTATCAAGAACTGCATTGTTGGATTAGTTTCACCACATAGGACAGCTTATCTTACTACTATCACATTTAAAGCAGAAAATGAACTTCTGCTAGCATCTGGAACAGACAGTAAGTCTACAGGGCTACAGTAGCGATAGACATGGGAGGTGTTGAAAAAGAAACTTCCCAGTCTGCCCATGCCCGAGGCTCTGGCAGTCGGTCTCCCAAGGCCACACTTCCACAGCTGGGACCGGGATAACACAGAAACAGCTCGAGCTGGTGCCTCCGAGGAGCGTCCCTGAACAAAGGAACCCCTGGGCTTTGATGCCCTCACAGCGCGGAAAAGGCTCGGCTCCCGCTGTGGCCCCGCGTCCATTCCCCGGCCGGCAGCACCGCCCTCCTGCCCTTTGTCGTGCAGAGCTGGCAGCTCACGGCCTCTTGTCTCCCACCCAGAGCTCAAACCTGCACCTTCAACCCAGCTACCTGCACCAGAGTATTCCCCAACAGCTGCCTACACACAGCCACAGTCTTTGAAAGTGTGCAGTTGATGAGGTTTCTATAGAACACCATTTCCTGTCACAAAGGCCATAAAAAGGTCCAGATCACTCAGGGCAAACTCCTCCAGGTGCACCGAGGCTTTACATAATGTTTACCATCACTTTGGCAAGATGGGCTATGAAATTAAGTATTGCTGCCTCTGGAGAGTGGTATCCTGTATGGATGAGGCTCACTGTACTTCCCAAGCACCTTTTTATTCTAAGCATAGCTGTACTTTGAATTAGTAAAGCAGCTGATGCCAAGGTTGATGATAGGCTGCTTTAATTGGTCATTAAAAGGCAGTATTATTTACTGCCTTTTTTCTTGGATTCAGCATTTCTACACATGGGGATAAAACTAATGGGCTAGAATAAAGAATATATACATCATGTAATTAAAATTACATTTTTTAATAGGGGAACATACAAGCACACAGTGCAGGTGCTGTCACAGAAGTAGAGGTTATGGAAATACACTTTAATTTGTATTATACTGCAATTTAGCTGTTACTTCAAACAGATGGGTGAGTTTTGCAACATTTTTAAACTGATTTAATTACTTGCAAAGGAATTGGCTTGTGTTAATTGGTGCAATAAATTACGCAATGGTTCACAGATTCCATTAAAAAGGACTTTGAACATGTAGTACCTATAGGAAAATAAACCAAGCCTTGCAAGTCAGTATTTGACAAAATAGTTATTGGCTGTTTGTTTTATCAATGCACAAACGAGATCAAAAGAGCCCACCATTCACACAAGACAATGTGCCTAACATGATAGATATTGATGTGTAATTGTATCTCAGAGACAGGTGAATGCTGGAGAAAATACATCCAGACATATGCCTAGAGGAATGATCAGACTAAGTAAATGTAAATGGGTTACCCCTACTTTTCCCCAAAAAACCCCACTAGTTGTGTGCAATTTATCTAGTGAGGGATGATTACTGCTGTCCTTCTTTGGGACAAAGTCATTTCCCAAAACTTGAGACATGGGGAAAAAGGTCCACAAGCACAGGTAATAGCTTTTGAAATATCTAGGCCTCTACTCTAGTCAATTTAAGGTTTCAGCTCCAGATGTTGCTTCTTGTCTTGAACTCCAGGAATTTCCAAAATCCCCTAAAGGCAACAAGTAGAAAAATGTCTAGCCTGTTAAGTACCACAGGAAAGTACACCTGTATTAGACAGCCAAACAAAATCTGTAGGGCAAGAATGGTCATCAAACCCTGTAGTGGCAGTATTAGGAAAGCTTTCTAGCGCAACCAGGCAAAAACCTTACAGGATCTTTGGTTATACTTTGGCATAAAGTTTATACTTGGGGAAGAGCACATTTTACCTTGGAGAAAAGATCATGGTGGCCCAAAGTGTTACATTTTAGGATTTCTAGGAACTAAGGAGAGAAAACCTTTAGCAGACAAAGTTACCTCATTTGTGACAAATCATTTATTTCCTGAACATTTAAAATGAAATGCTTTTAATTTTTTTTTCATGGTTTTGAAATTGCTGTGCTGGAAATGTCATTGAAAACAAGCTTGCACTTTTATCTTCTGCTGAACACCAGAGATATACCACTCCAGAGGAGTACATTATGTTTTATTTGAATGCTGGGACAGACATACCAGTAAGTAAACTAAAAATCATATGAATTGTCAGTGTTAATACTACCACCTGTCCATGTTTTCCCTTTCCAGCTCCGATCATCAGTAATTTCATTGTTTTCTTTTCTATGCCTTTCATTTCAATTGCACCTAAAAATTGACTATTTTTTAATGCATTGCAATTTCTGTAAAGCTGCATTTTGTTTAGGTGAAAAAAAATGCTTAATGTTATGCAAACTTTTAAAAGAAAACACAAAAAGGATTGCATCTGGAAAATTCTACTTGCATGCACAGGGCTGGCTGGCAACATGAAATACAGAAATAAAATGAGAAACATTTGCTTTTTCCTCAGCAAGTAGTGTGAGGATGGGTGACAGCTCATGAGGAGAGATTAGGGCAAACAGCACTGCCCTTTCCCAGCTATTACTTTTACTAGTTGTGCTGTTGTTTGAGAGCAAGAAAACCTGATCTAATCAAAGACTGAGTGTTGGACCAGAAGACCTTTAAAGGTCCTTTCCAATCCAAACTAGTCTATGGTTCTGTGTTACTGCTCCTCGCAGGGGGTTGGACTAGATGACCTTTCAAAGGTCCCTTGCAACCCCACCATTCTATGATAGGAAGCA
Organism: Ifrita kowaldi; assembly: GCA_013398055.1. Lineage (NCBI taxonomy): Eukaryota > Metazoa > Chordata > Aves > Passeriformes > Cinclosomatidae > Ifrita > Ifrita kowaldi. Next base: position 537,249 of record VZRS01002118.1, read on the forward strand.
AAAAGAACATCACATCATCACCACCCACAGATGAAGAAACTCTGGCTAGGAGAAGGAACAAAGGAGCCTTATATACAAGGACTAGACACAAAAAATTTGGGAACTGCAGAAATTTTAGTGGAAGTGATACCCTACGGATGACAAAAATACTCATTTCTCTGAAGCCTATGTCAGATAACAAAGCTTTAGAAAAATAAACATGTTCTGAAATTTCATGTACACCAGTGCTTCTAATTTGCATGTTTATTCTCCATTTGTTGTAATGCCAGGACGTGTATTTGCTTTAAGCAATAATTCACAATGGGTGAGGCAACATCATCTGTGCAATTTTCAGCTGCCTGGAGCACATCAAAAAATTGTCAACAGATTTATCTTAACAGTTCTGAAAGTACATATTTGTGAAACTGCAGTTTTAATCATATCAGGACCCACACCTTGATGAAAAGCAGCATTTTCAAGAGGAGTAGTACACACTCTGTCTTCTTCCCACAACTCTTTCTATCATCCTTTCCAATAAATTCAGTTCGCTGCATTTAGGCCAAAATTACATGTTTGATAGATCAAATTTAAATTATAACACAGACCTAATTTAACCATGAACCACATTACATTTCCTCAAGTAATACGTCGCCAATAGGTAAAATTACTAAAGCTTACTTCAATTTTTTTTTCCAGAAAAACTTCTTCCATGCTAGCTGGAAAGAACATCCACAACAGAAAGAAGTAATAGAAATGTAAATAGCCTACACCAATAACTTGGCTTCACCTGCCTGATTCTTACAATGGAATTTATATAGGTACCATTTTGTATCTTGCAAAGTGCATTTATATCCTTGCTCCTAGATTTGCCAATAACTCCACATTATATACAAATAATCTTAGTGTTAACTTACCATAAATTCAGACAGTAATATGATTCAGTTCTACAAGAACAAACCATCTCTGAAAACCTCTCCAGAAGGCAATAAGTTTGCATTTATGTGTAAAAACATTACTTTCAGAATTAAGAGATTCCTGTTGTGACTAAGACAATGATTGTGATCATTGTTAGAGAAGCAGTAGAAGACCTAATTTTCACAGTTTGTTACCTATTTATATTAGCTAATGTTAACATGCAAGCATATTTGTCTCCAACAGAAGCTTTTGAAAGGCTGTCACTGAGATCTGAGCATGCACAGGATTGAAATGGTTTTAGTTTGTTTTTTCAAATGCCTTTAAAAGTGGTAACAAATTGTAAACTGCATAGATTTATTTTGTCAAGCATTAGTAATGCTCCATTAGCTTAATTTGTGTTGACAGACAAACAGAACTGAGGTTTAGTAAGAAAAACACAGGTTCAGAGGTAACAATCAAAGAAAAACACAGCATAGACATACCAAAGGCTCAATATTGTAAGAGAGAACCAGTCAGGTTTACAGCTACAGAACGGGTTTAGGCTTTTCCACCACATAACTCTTCAGATATCAAAGCCCTGCTACATTTTTTCACAGTTACAGTGGTAGCTTTAAAACCCACAAATGACTGCTGGAGTAACTAAAGTAAACTCCTGGGGAGTTAGTTGTACAGAACACTTAGGAATTGCTCAACAGGTAATGCAGCTGCACCTTGGGCTCCAGAGCTGACTATCAAGAACTGAATCATGTAAAGCTGTGAGCAAGCTCTGAAATGGTTGTCTAGAAGGGGCAGTTTCCAAGCAACAGTAGTTTTAAGTTCTGAAAAGAGTTTGCACATAGACCTCTGCATGAACCACAACACAACATCTGTGGGTCCCGGAGACTTCCTCATTAGACAGTGGGTTGTCCATGGAAAGGCAAAGGCAAGGGAGGGCTAGGGAAACCGAACAAGGGGCTCAATGCCTCACATTTCTCTTGTGTCAAGTGCTGTGATGCTGGAACCCAGACAAAAAGATAAATCCACTTGTGAAAAATAACATTTCAGAACAGAGGAAAAAGAAAACAAAGTATTTTGTGAACTGCAAGGTTCGCAACAGTTTTATGTATCTATAGATTGGGACAGAAAAAGAAATACTGCGGACAGCTGAACAATTACTGCTGTGATTTTTGGAAAAATCAAATGCCACTTATTAAATTGGTACATGAAGTAGTAGAGTTTTATTTATTTAGGAAATTGCTGCCATGTACTTTATAGAAAGGAAGCAAGGACAGCATATAAACAAGAGCAGCATCAAAAGGTGTGCTTCCTTGAGGAAGTATTAAATACTTTATCAGGATCTTTGTCCTCACCCTGAGGTTTTTAGTCACGTACGTCTCTACAAAGTGAGTGCTGAAACCACTGAGTGAAAATAAAGAATTGTATGAGAGAAATGTGCTGGTGCAGGGTGAGAGAACCAGAGCCCAGGTATTTGTTCTCAGGCACTTACAGTCTAAATCTAAGCTAGAATCTAACAAAATACCTTGGATCTACTGGCAACACTGTACTTGCCACCCTGCTCCACAGAATTTTCTCCTCTCCTCTTTGAATAAATAACGAGCACAGGCTGAGCAGCAAGACTGCATCCAGGCAATGTTCTGGAGGTCCCTCACACCTGCACTCTGTACACACAAAGCTCCACGATCCACAGCAACCAATGCCCCACGGCACAGAGAGAGGATCAGCCCTGCCGGGTGGCCTCTGGGTCACCTTCAGTGCGAGACCTCAGCCACCTCCAGAAATGAGAGCAGCCCCAGCTGGAGCAGCTCTGGATAAGGCTTATAAAAGCTGAAAAAATACAAAATAAAAGTTATCGTTTCAAAATGTTATGGTATAAATAATTTCTTCTATGCATTGCCTTGGCAGTAATTAACATAAATAAATACATAAGGAGGTATACTTGATAAGTGTTAGCCCCACCAACACCTCACCTATGCAATAAAACAGGCCTTTTACAGTTATTAACTAGTCAACATTTAAACTTAGGCTAAAGAACACACTTTGCCTCAAATCAATTTGAGACCATACTATCTGCATGTTTCAGTATGTCAAAGTCTATCACTCACTAAACCAAAATGGTACCAAACATTTTCAAAATGCCAATTTCACGGCAAGTAAAATACCATGGCTTTTCTGTAACACTAAAGACACACATCTAACACACCTGTTTACTCTCCTGAACTGAAACAGAATGTTTGATTTACTTTGCTGTAATTGTTTGTGTCCAACAGCTGTCTTCAGTTTAAACTGACACCAATTTGGTATGACACAAGGTCACTGGAGTACTCTTGCAAAGGGTATTTTTAGGCCTTCATCTTATACCAGAAAAGGGAAAGAATATTAAAGTTACTTAAGTACTGTTACTTTTCGCATTAACTCTTTATGTTGCCTAAACATTTTATAGGGCATATGCAAATATAACATGCCCCCCTGACAATCCCTATTTGGATTTAAATACATATAGCCTTACTGTAAGACTTCATCTACAATTACTTTATTAAAAATTAAAATCTTTGGCTGTGAAAAAGCTCAACAAAGCTGACAACAGAATATGAAGATGATAAAAAAGGGGAAAGAGTAACACTCACTCATTCACTTTGATTTCCACAGATCAGTCCAAGCTATACTACCTTCAAACAGGACAGACCTCAGAGATTCAGACCTTTGTTGGCCTTATAAATACACACACACAAATACACAGAAATCCATGAGCACAAAGCACTTTAAAATGAGTAATTTATGTAACACTAAATAGTAGCTCAGTAGCTCTCATCCAAGAGTCTAGATTAATCTTTGCAAAAATCCTTTTGGAGGAAAAAAAAAGGAAAGTATCAAGCAACACACAAGTGCAGGAGTTTCCTCACCCTTTCCATCTTTTGTAAAACATCAGGTTTAGGGGTGACTTGGCCGTGCCCCACCTGACAGGCAAATCTTCCAAGGTTAGCACTGAACCTAATCAGAGACAATCAGAAAACTCTTTCTCTCTGGTGTCATTTTCTGCTTGGATAGCTCTGCTATGCTATTATAAACAGGAAAAGCTTGCAGCACAAGCAGGGTAGAAGACTTCAGAAAGATTTTAGTAATCACCTTCCATTCAAATCACACCTACTCTTTAATCACAACTGGATCCTTTTCCGTTTTATAGCCCCAGGAGTAAACTGAGGAGCTCATAATCAACACAGATTGGGAGTGAAATTTTAGTCCCACTGAAGCTGTTGTGAAGTATTATTAATTCATGGGGCTGAGATTTCAATAATGGTCTTTCCCTCTGGATTCTCTGTTCTAATTCAAGGTGGATTTCTCCACTCTCTTCCTATTTCTCATAATATAGAGTAAATGCTCCAGTGCTTTGTTTTAATCAGAGGTGATCTAATAAGGAGAGAGAAGAAAGAAAGAAAAAGATCCTGAATGCGACACGATTCTTAGCTGATTCTATGAGATGATGGGGATAGTTTCAGGTTTAACAACCTCAACCAGATAACTATGGCACTTTTCCCCAATGCAAACACTTACTTCACAAAAACCTTCCCACAGAGCTGAAAAAAATGGTTAGGAATTTTATTTAATTTCAAAAATTGCCCGTCTTGCACTGTCAGAAAGCTGCAGCTTTCAGCTTATGCTATAAGATCTCTGCAACAGAAGCAACGTAGAAAACCATAAAATACATTTCTTGGTACTTTGTCTAAGTACAAAATTCCGCAAAAAAGGCACAGTAAATTTACCTCTAGGAAGGTACTTTTTACATCAGATGGAGCACTGCTAACTTCTCGCTCGGGCACATTCAGAGCCAAAGGCCTCGCTCAATTCTCACTGCAGGAGCAAGGAGCAGACTCAGCGAGGCTGGGACCTGGCTGCTGCACCATGGCACAAGAGCCCCCTCCCACCAGACAGCACACGAGGGGAGCAGTGGGAAGCAGGACTGATTAAACCACAGGGAAGCCTGGGAGAAGAGGAAACATTTACACCCACACCTGCCTTGTTCTGAAAAACTCATGTTTGCTGACCATTTGATTTTTACTTTGTTCTTTCTTGGTTAATACTAGAGCACTAGTGCAATGCAGGGCATTGGCAAAAGATGTTCATTTGCCAGAACAAAACAACCAAACTTTCAGCAACCTTACTACAAATACCAGCACGTTAAGGTAACAGTCTTCAAAAGCTTTCCTTGCCCTTTACATTACAAAACATCACAGGTTACAGTACAGGGGGGGTTGGAGTGTACGATTTGGTGTTTACCCCCCCCCCCCCAAAATACCAGAATGCTTCGTAAAACCAATTCCAGGCTTTCAAAAACAGAGATGCAGGCAGAAATGCAGGCCTCTCCCTTAAAGAGGTGCAACACAGTCTGTCTTCCAGAACACAGCTGTTCTACTACTGTGAGGTTAAATCTTTTTTCCTACTGATTTATTTTATAGGACATGAGTAGCACAAAGTCCACCTACTCAAACCCTCTAGAAACCTCTGGTTCTTCTGCTTCATTATTTATCATTTCCTGTTGATGATAAACAGCTATGCACACTGCTTTTTATGTGAAAAGACAATTGTACAAATAATCACACATTCCTATACATTTTGAGATATCATAACTCAATTGTCCTCAAAGGAAAGAAAGCTGGATCGATGGGCTCTCCAGAGTAAACATGACACAACTCAAAAAGCCTTTTTGCTCAAAACAAATCTAAAGAACCTCAGCACTCTTATGCATGAGCAGCATCTTTCGTCAATGATTCTGAATTATTACATGGACGAAAAAGAACCAGGTAACAGTTTGGTTTCTTTCCATAAGAATAAATAAATTTAAAAATCTCCCTATTTGAAAGATAGCTGGTTTTATTAATTTTTAAAAGTGTACCTATGGGGAAAAAATTGAGTAAAGGCATGTATTTCCCACCTACTCCAATTCTATTTTGTATAGCTGTTCCTCTACATAAACACATCCACTTGCATAAGTGATTTTCTACACCCTACTGAGACAATAAATAAGCACGGCCTTTCAAATTCACACTTGAAAATTAGATGGCAAAATATGCATGTCCCAAAAAGGACAAGATTGCCTCCCTACTGGTTTATGCAGTGAAAATTATATTTCTCCTTCTTACCACACACTCTTCCATGTCCCTGTAATTGCCCACGGAGCCACCACGGCCCATATTCTGAATGTTATTAGCAGCAGACAACTTCACAACTACTGAGTTTGATTCAACATCTCAGATGAACACAACTATGAAAGCAGCTTGATGAGCATCAATCTAACAATCATAAAGCAGCTATAAAACCACATTTTTATGTGCACTGCAATGTTACTCTTAGTCATTGAGGGAAAATGAATAACTAAGATGTCACAATGCTCAACCGACATGCCTGGATACTTCATCAGCTGGGCCACTGTACAATAAAATGCAAGGAAACCAGACTTGGTTGGAGTTTTCGTGGGTTGAGTAAACCTAACTGTTCATTAGCAGAGCTCATGCACAGGGAACTCAAAGATGTAGGCTCCTGATGCTTTTCCAACTTCTCATTTTAAAATAATTAGCATTCTTTGTGCATGCACATGCATGAGTACTTTGCAAGAGCAGAAACGCTGCCTGCTTGATGCAGCAGAAAAACCGACAGCAATTGACTGAATAAAGTTCTATCACAATTGATTCAGAGAAAAAAATAGACCAACTGTTATTTGTTATCAACAAAGTCTCTCTTTTTCCTTTTTTGCTGCCTTGATGAAATGAGGGAGGATAAGGTGGGAACAGGCGGCAACATCCTCTGCTCCCTGCTAAACAGAAATCAGCATTTTCAATGCACTCAATTAGCAGTGTTTTAGGTCTGTGTCAGATTACTCATCAGAGCTAATTGATTTCAGGCACAGGCCAATCTCACCATCCAACATCATTATGCAGAGGTAGGTGGTGCAAAGGAAAACAAATCTCTGATTAAAGAAAAGTATGAGGGGGAGGCACACGATTTACAAGCTGCACACAGCATTCCCTCTTAGAGAAATAACAGTGTTTAAAAACATTCTGAACATTCTCACAATCAAATTTCATAGCCCCAAAATTGGAGATGTGACATTGGACCAAGCTACGTGAAAAGGCACATGTATTTTATGTCAGGAGAGAACACAGGTGAGAGAAAATTCAATTATGTTTCCTGACTTATTTCCCTGCTCCCCCTTCCACTCTCACTCACAAAGTGTGTTCTAGGGCAATAGAGGACATTGTGATAGTACATAGGATAATATTTTAGAAAACAAAGATACTTACCTAGCTAGCTAGCTGAACTGCAGTTTGAATGCACAACTCTGTACATGTTGATGGGAATATTTGAGGCCAGCGCTTGTCAGAAGAACGAGACATGTGCTCCCATTCTCTTGGCACAAAAAGCATATGTTGCCAGCATGGGAAACAGCTTTCCTGGCCTAAAGCCCACGCTGGAGTCCCACGAGATAAAAGGCTGGAAATGTCCCTTCTCTCCCACTCCTTTACACATGCAGTTAGTCTCCAGACCTGGTTTTGTGCTGAGCTAAATTCTATGTTTATATTCATCCTAACACTTGGAAACTAATAAATGCAGAACTCTGTTTTGACTGACTTCCATCTCAGTCCACAGAGCTACTTTTCAGCAAGCTAAAGCACAGCAAGCTGGCATGGCTGGCTCCATGGACACTGACATTAATCAGCCCACAGAGCCTGCAAGTGCCCAGATGCAGGCACTGGCATATAATCATCATACAGACAATTATATTTTTAGCACCATCTAATTAAGCCCTATTTTCCTGGCCTTAGAGACAGCTATATATATGGTAGCTCACCTGTTCCAGCTTCACCTCATTAATTAGAGACCTCTTCTTTCAAACAAGGCAGGTGCTGTAGCCAGCTACACCAGCACCACAACTATTTTGGATCAAGTCACGTCACACATATAAGAACTTTACCCAGCTCCTTAATGCTTTTCATGTAAATGTGAACAAATGAATAGCTGCTGGATTTCTCTTCTCCCTTATTATTCAACAGAGGATGTGTATATAGTATAAAGGAAGCAAATTGCTATTACATCTGGCATTTACTTCTACTCTATCATAGCTTGCTCACTGCTTTCTACTGCAATCTACTGTATATTTTCACCTTTTTTTAATCTGTATGTACTGAGAGTATAACCTACTTATAAACTTCATTTTAACACACTAAAGCTTTAATTACCCTTTCTTTCTACTTTTTAAAAAATGCATTTTGCTCACATTCTATTTACTCACAATAGCTTAGCAGTAAGAACAACAAAAAAAAGTTTTAAAACCCAACACAGCTGTGGTAAGTAACAGTGCCACAAGAATTTGCTGCCTCACTGAACCACAGAAAGCATTGCCATGTTTCTGCATCAGACCACAAGTGAGCAACAACTGTTACCACTTCATCTTGGTACAATAGTGCTGACTGCCTCAATTAAAGCATTACATTCTTTTTTTAGATACCTCCTGCAGCCCCAACCAGCACAGCAGATGAGCACTTTTGACAGTTGCTACTCATATCCCAACACTTTTTCCCCAGCTTCTGGGGAGACATACAGCAAGTTGAACACAATTTTCATCCAAATATATATTCTATATATATTCCACTTCTTTTTCTAGATCAGTGAAAACAAAAAGCTTCCCTGATCATTCACTCCTTTGCCAAAGAAAGCATTGCCCCAGCTAACTACTTTGCAGGTGGATTAGTTAATAACAGTGCAATACTTAGAGAAATGTATATTAAAACACATAAAAAGAATCTATTAGCAACGCTCAGAATTTAACTCCTCCCGGTCCTGCTCAGCAGCCACCCCATCGCAGCACTGCAGGTTATCACCTGGGTCACTGGAGGTGCACGTTTAAGGTACCTTTTTTATATCCTCACACTCCATCACGAAGGTGAATAANGACCGCCGCCGGAGCCAGCCCCTGCCCGCCGGGGCCAGCCCCTGCCCGCAGCCCGGCACCCCCAGCCACGGCCAGCACGGTGCCCAGAGACACGGTGCCCAGAGACACGGTGCCCCGGACCCTGGGGAAAGGCTCACTCACCGCTGCTGTTCGCCAGCCGCACGGCTGCCAAAACCCAGCCCAGGGCCAGGGCTCGCCCACCTGGAGCTCTGCGGGCACCAATCGCCCCAAGAAGCCTGAGCGGCCCCAAGGCGCCTCACCTGGGCTGCGGACCCCACCCCGGGCCCTCCCGCTCTCTGCCCACGCAAACCAGCAGCACACAGGGCCTGCCGCAGGACAACCATCGATTTCTTGAAGTAACACCTTGGGAGCCTTAAAAATGGCTTCTGCAAAGCCCTAGAGAGCAAGGAGCCAAAGCAACCCTCTGCCCCGAGGGAATAAGCAGCATTTCCTCTCCTCCCCAGCTGCTGCTCCCAAACTAAGAGCAGCAGCCTTTTGTAATAACAACACTGTAATCCACTCAGAGCATGGAAATTCAAAATACAAATCAGTTTGTGCAATACATCTTTATTTTAATTTTATTTTTTTAACCTTTGCAGTCATCTTGGAGTAATCATCATGTAAACAGTAGGATGAGATGGGATTACATTGAGTTGTATGCAAATAGTTCTAGAACACCTCAATGATTATGACAAGGCATTATAAATAACTTCTCTTAATAATATATATTTGCCATTTTCAGTACATTAAAGAGCTGCCACTTATCTAGGATTAACTAGGAAGTAGTTTAAATTGTAACCTCTGAGAAACATGTCTCCACATGTGAAAGTCTTTCTAAGGTTCCCTAGCTCCATAACATCTATGTCACAGGTTAAGCAGAGGACTACTTGGGTCGAAGTGTTTTCTTTGTAACAGAGTTTTATTTGATCATTGCACAAACCCCTATTATTTTCACTCCACCTTGGTATTTTGCAGAACTTCAAATAAAGCTTCAGTTCCATTCTTCAAGTTTTTATTCACCTGTATGAAACCGGTTTCTATCATTAAGGGTAAGTCAGATCAGAGATGGACACAGTAGGCGTTCTACCTTAACAACAGTTCACAGTAGCTCTAGCTCATAGACTCCCCAAAAAAGCATAGTCAAAATACTCTAACACCTTTGCTACTGTATATCCCCTCCTTGCTCAGATAACTAGATATATTTATATATATTGTACCATATGTATGGTACTTCTAGAAAATGGAGATTATTTATATAAGCAGCCTCAGGCACATTCTTATAACATTAATATCTGCAAGGCACCTCCCACTCCATTGACAATTAGTTTGTGGACTGTTTTTTTACACACAACCAACAAAAGCTTGCTAATGCCGAATCAAATAATTTCAAAAAACCCCTATAAGTTACCAAATACTTCAAAGATATACCTGAAACTTTTCTAAATAGTGGGAGATTAACTGTAAATAGCACATAATCAAGTCAAATAATTTTCTTATTATTAGTATGTGTAATGCATAAATATATGAAAAATAAAATTCACAGTCATTTTTAAAACTAGAATTCAAGTTTGGCTAATAATTCTAAACTTTTATATGTATGTTAATTTCTAAATGTAACAGAACAGAGGCAGTATTATCAACCACAAGTACAGGTAAAATAGTATCACTCAAAGTCTATGAAAGAAGTAAGCTTGATAGAAAATTCCTTTTGTAACCAATAAATACAGCCACCTGAGTGCATTTCCACAGGCTTTTCACTTAGGGGGAATCCAAATCAACTGCTAAGAGGCATTTAGGAGCATTTTGAAAGTTAACAGCAGCGGTGTAGCTGTGGGCTTTGCTTGTTCTGGCTTTGTGAATTGCTAGATAATGAAGCAGAACTCAGTGTGTGGTGCATTAATTTTCCTTTGCATCTAAGCTGGCTTTTTCGCAATCTCACAATTCAGCTTGGGGTCAAGGAACAGACATCAGCTGACACTTAACTGAGCAAAACCAATCAGTTTCACTTCATCGGGAATCTCAGTGCCATCACAGCCAGAGGCCTGCAAGTACAAACAGAAATGTTTAGTATATCACACTACAAAGCAGCATTTGACAGCCAGGATACAAAGTTTCCCCACATCGCCCAGTCAGCAAACAGCTTGGTTGAAGGAAAGCTTTCAGACTGCTTCATGTAGCCTGTGTCAGTGTCAACCAATTGCATCCTCAATTTTAGCAAACTCTTGCAGTCAATGTTAAAAATTACAGAAAAGAATACTGGAAAATGGACACTGAAATACGCAAATTCTTTAAACCAAACTTTCCAGACTGGAGCCAAATTTGCTTTTTCATGGGAATAAATGGTTTTCACTCATGAAGAGCAACTAATATACATGTATAGAATCCACTTTTTTGCACTGTGCTGTGCACAGCAAATGTCTCATGAGTCCAGCCAACAAGTTAGTGTGGAATACCAACCAGTTGAATTTTTAAACAAGAAATTGAAGCAGTCTACGAAGCGTAAATACTAATATTTGCAAAAGGACAGCTCCCTCCTGACAGTACAATCTAGTACTTAAAAATGTACAGTTTAGATTCTTCAGTAAAGCCTATCACAATACAAACTGGCACAAGTGATCAGTTCATTTTTCATATATAACAGTAAGAATATAAAACTACTTCGCTCAAGACTAAACTATTACTTTAGGTCTGTTTAAGAAAAAAATATGCTGGAGGCAAAATATTTTTATGTTTTGATTTTTAAACACAAAATTTGCATCTGTAGGACAAAGTGACTACATTTTAAATAAAGGTATTTACACACTTTTATCTGCATGTCAGGTAAGACAAAATATTAATAGAATTGGATTAGAAGTGTGTAATGCTGACTTACTTATGACAGATGCCTTCAGATGCTTTTGTATATCACAAAATATCCCCAACAGAACAATTGGTTCACCCTAGAAAAATGCTTTTGATCTTTTTTTGCTTTAGTAGCAGCTGAACCCTTTAATAGAACTGGTTCATGGACATGCACTATAAGGTAAAGAGCTTTCAGACTGTGCATACAAGGTGCACCAAGTGACATAATCCATTGAATTTTCATTACCTGAAATAAACTATGTTAACACTTGTGGCATTATTACATCAGGCTACTCCTTCAAATTTACTCTGAGCAGACAGAGACAATAGAAGTTCTCTCTCCAGAAAGTATTTCACAGCTCTTATTCCACAGAAGTAGCAAGTTAAAGGTCTGAGATCATCAATCACTCTTGGTAACTATTCCGATATCTGAATGGTTCTTGGACTGGGAATTTACCAAATGAACGGAGTTTGAATTTTGCACTTAAAATTTAATGCTAAAAAGTGCTAATACTACTAACACTGTTCTACACTCTAGCTAGCTAGTTCTACCAATCTCTTCAAAGCCATGCTAAGTAACATATCTAGATGCATATAGATTTTTAAATGCCTTCCTTACCAATATTATATTTTATCTATTTAATGCACCTGGAATCTATTAACTTAGATTTTGTGCTTAGCATAAATACAAATACTATAAACAAAATGCAACATAAAAGTATTCAGTAGAGACTGAACACACTCTCTCATTAATGGGTTCCCCCCCCCTTTTTGATAAGCAAAGTCCTTACACAAACTGCACATTATGCTGTGCAATAATTTTGTGTTTCCTTGAGTGCTGCCAAGAGTATTTGTGTATTAAAGCAGCCTCCTTCCCAAAGTGTGGACAGCTGGATCCTACAGGGAAGTTTTCATTCTGTGTTAGCCATGACAACTAGGGGATATTTAACACTATATATGTTTCTGCAGAATGACCTCATTGTAAGATCAAAGATACACTTTTTAAAAAATATGCAAGAGGGGGAATCCAATCCCTGCCATCCAGGCACCTCACCTTAAAAATTTTGTTTACTATTTCAATAATAATTAAATACAAAAATAGTTAAGACATAAACTATTCCTTTTCCCCCCCAAATATGAACATTCTTGCTGTGTGAATAGAAATATTATATACCAGCAAAATACCAGTAATAGCAGCCTTTAAGCAGTGAGATACTAACCAGACTCCATGTCCAGAAATACTAGCAACTAATCCTAGACTAAGGAATACCTTTCAATTGAATTTTCTGAATGGATATAGGATTAGCTACATTTAGATCTTTAATCCTCATTAAATATTTACCAAAAAAATGTGTTTTAATCATGTTGTATACAAGCGCTCTCAGATTCAATGAGATCTTGCTAAGAGGTAACAAGACCCAGTAGTGCATACAAAGATATAAGAGAGTTCTCATAGGCAACAGTTCATTCAGCAACTTCACTACACAATACAGAAATAGGCAGAAGCAGAACATATATCAAATTAATCCAAGGAGAAAAATAAATTAGGATACTTCTTGTTATGGTCCTTCCCCGTAAAATAGGAACTAGTGCAGGAAACCTGGCTCAAAAGTATCAGGAAGAAACTAAGGTAAAAAATTAACTTCCAGAATTGCTACCTATCCAGTGGAACTTACCTACAGCAGGGACATTGATTTTGCATTGTCTACTAATTCTGATTATGGTAAGGAGCAGGATGATAGCAGCATGCACTCACTGGACTCTGAAATACTATGTGACATTGACTGGACCCCAGCAATAAATCCAACTGAATCACCAGAAAGTAGAAAAAGTATCCCAACCTAAATTTTCAAGTGGATTTGTTTTCAACATATATAACCTAGATATTGTGGGATATTACATTTTGGAATCACAAGCCTCTATTTTAAGTGTGGGAATGAGAAACCCAGACTTCTGCAGAGCCTCTGGAGTATCTGTTATCTAAATGCTCTTGGTGAGATGCCATTTACTACACAATAAAGCCAAATCAGATGTTTAGGCAGAAAGAGCACAGATCAGCTGCAAAAAGACAAGCATCAGCCCTTAAGCTATATTTATAGCAAAGACCAGAGAAACAAAAGAATTTGAGTTACATGCCTTTAATCCCCTACCCCAATCCCTTCTCAAAATGAATGTGGAAGTTCTGGGGATTTTACTGGACTGTAGAGGAAAAATGAGTTCAGATGAGTCAGCTAAAATTCCTCAGATCTGTATAAAGAATGACATGGGAAGAAGAGTCCTGAATTAATACATCATTATCAGCTAGGTCTAAAAATGGCTCTCTATCCATCTGAAGCAGCTGCTTTTATAAACAAAGCTGTGATTCTGGAGACCTGCTTATCTAACAGACATTCAGTCTAGTGTCTCATGTGTGACTGAGTCACTCTCAGCAAAAGGTGCTGAAAGCTAATTGCTATTTACATACCTAATAATTCAATAGCTTCAGGTATATAAATTTTTCAACTTAATTTTAGCTAGAAATAAAAACAAACACAGCACATCAATTCTGACTCAAGTTTTTGCAATGTAAATTTATTAATATTAAATTAAATCTATCATGCTACGATCAAAGTTGACCAAAATTCAGGCCCCATGGTCCAGGGCACAAAATGCAGCACAGAAAAAAGTCCTAAGCCCAAACCCAGGGTCTGATGACATACATACAGAAGACAGAAAGAGGTGGGGAGGGAGAAACAGTAATGAAATACAGTGGGAGAAAGATCAACTTGCAGGTGTGGATGGTCAACTGAAAGAAGGTTGAAAAGAACTAAGGAGAAGCAAGCAGTGAAGGTGACCTGCATGCAAGAAAAATGGTGGCAGGTGTTGTAAAAAATGGGATTGGAACAATATGTCCATTAGCAGAGGACACTTCAGCCAGGGTGGAGCTAAGGGGGTGGGGGTGAAGGAGTGTTAACCTAGCAATTACAGTTTTCTCTGCTTTACTTGTTTCTGCAATTCTTCCAAGGGGTTTGCTTGGCTGCAGTTTCTCCCCTAAACCTCAGACTGCCTCAGGACTCATGTGACTGAACCTCCTTCCCCATGCAGCTATGGAGCTGTCCTTTCAAAACAGGGTTTAATCTTTTTCTCTAATACACAGCAATTTCAGTCACCTTATCTGTCAACACACTTATTCAACAAAATAGCTGTAAATGAGATAGAACACAGGCTCTATGTGAATATTGTGATAATTTGTTTCTTCCATTGATGCTTTTACTTACCAACTTAAAAGTCAATGTTTTCAAGGCCTTTGGATCATCTACTATCTTCTGTAAGTTAGCAGCAACTGTAAAAGAAAGACAAAAAAATATGATTTACAGAAAATTGCTTTCAACTTGACATCAAGCCTTTTGTTGAATCTTCTACTTAATTCTACATACATACATGTCTTTAAATTACCACTTGAATAATTTAATCACTCTCTAGCTGTTGTTTCAGAGGGAAGTTGGGCTGCCATAAATACTGCTTCCTTTCTTTCGCAGTCACCGATATTTTGTGACTATGTGAACTGATTCAGGGGAAATTCTGCCTGAAAACCAAATGACAAAAAAAAAAACCCTACTAATTTTCAGTTGAGTCTATTCCATAAACAATTAACAATCACACAAATGCAAGTGCAAGGAAGATGGGAGAATCACACAGCCAAGGATAAGGTGATGGCTGGCATGATTTATATCGTGTTTCTGGCTATAGCCAGGGTCCCAATCTGCACAAGTTTCTAGCAGGAGGCTGAGCTCACTGTCCCCTCTAACTGACTTTATCCATGTGCTTCTGACCCTTTTTTGGGCTGGCATTAGCACTAACACAGACTCTTGGTGAAATGTTACAGCTCACTAGCAGGAAAAAAAAAAGTTAAAACATAAATATGAGAGTGATACAAAAAGAGCTGATCTTCAAACTACTCTCTTAGCAAGCATGATCAAGATTTGTGAAGTAACAGCAATAAACACTTGATGAAAAAATTGGATGAACAGAGCCTGAGCATCCAGAAAAGGAAGCTCTATGCTGGAACAGAAATAGCAGGAAGGAAACAATTTACTCTCTGAAAACAGAGGAGAATGCAGGAAATTAATAAACACTTTTTCTATCAAAACACCTGTTACATTTTTAATTGGTTTGTTTTAACAATGCTGCTACCATTAACCTTGACCAAAAAAAAAAGTATGGCTGCTTTCAGCTTTGTATGTTTACTGAACTGGCTCCCCAATTTTGCACAATCATAGATCCTGAACTAACTCAGACCAAATCATAAAGGGCCTTTGTTCAAGACTGATGTATGAGCACAAGATGTCATCAACAGGATATGAGCATGAGATTAATATTTCACACCTGGAAGAGCTGTTTAAACAAGACTGTAAAAAGGAAATGAACAGGTATTAAGTAGCAGACATTTCTCAGTACACTGAATAGGTGAGTACCATAAAGCAGAGCAGCAAGAAAGTAGATGCTGCCCATAAATTAACTCTCTCCACATAGTTCATATGGCGGAAGATACACACCAAACATCTACACGTTCAACGTCCTACTGCTACAAACCTAGGTTTCTGCTTCCTCCATCTTCTAACATTGTGATGACAACATTTTCACTCCCACTGTGCCTGATCATGCATGATCCTGTGTAATAACAGAAATTCACCTCACAGAGGAAGTACAGTATCTAGCAATGGAATTTAGAGAAGTAAACAATTAGGCCAATCTGCGACTGTTAAATGCAAATCAATTTTCTGTGGGTCTCATTTTCTTTATACAATTAAAATGGCATCAAGGATTTTTTTATACACTTGTAATAAACTTAACCGGAGATGAAACAGTGTTTGAAACTAAAAATGGGACTTAAAAGCAAACATAAGGTACATTTTGTACAGAACACTTTTTGTAAAGAAAAAAATTAACCTTCACAGTTAAATGAACTCAACTACAGGCACTATAATAGAAAGTATTTCCATTTTTAAGCTTCATAATCTTTGTTCTAGCCATTACAAACAGTTTTTATTTTAATCACACAATTCACTTCCACAATCTTTAAGTCAATTTTATTGCAGTACCTCCTACCTGATAAAATACATGCAAATATATACAACGCTTTTCATTACAATTAATACTTAGAACCTCATATGTAGGCAAAAAAGGAACATTCAGCCTCATAGCTCCTGAAGCCAGGATAGAATAGCTTCGATTTTTTGTGTCTTAAAAATCTGTAAAATACAATCATGCACTCAAGAGCAGCTCAGCTCTGGCTTATCCAAATCTCTGTAAACGCATCTTAAAAAAAAAAAAAAAAAGAACAAATTCTCTAGCTAGGGTTAGCTGGCTTCACTGAAATGAAGACAGTGCTACAAAACCAGATAGGCATTGGGTCCTAAATCCAAAGATTTCTAGCTTCACCTAAATAAAATGTTACAAAAATAAGAGCTTCAAGTGCATATGTGTCTTCAGGAGGGGCAGCATTTTTAATTTAATGCTGAACAGCTGTGGAACAACCAAGGCAAGTCAGTGTGCTGCTGGGCTATTCCCCTCCGAGAGCAAAACCTTCCAGCTGCCCTTAGGCAGTTACTGGCAAAGGTATTATTACTGCATTTGCAAACAGCAGCCCGTGCTCAGCGAGTGGTTTAATGAACTAGCATACAGCGGGGTAAGTGGCACCAAGGAGGTCACAAGTAGTACCGAAGTCTTGAAAAGCCCCAACGCTTCCTGCTGATTGATTCTTTACCAGGGAAGAGATTAAAAACTTCCAAGTAAAAATAGCAAAATTAAACTTCCAATATATGTAAATATTTAATGCTAATTACTTTGTTGTTGTTGTTACCTAAACACTGTAACAGAAATGAGTGGTATTTTGGATGGTTATCATTGCTGAAGAAAGCCGAGAACAGTGTTCAGTAAAAGGCTACGGGGACACAGTTTTATTTATTCACTTGTCTTTCAATACAACCCTATTGAGAATTAGTGGTCACTTCAGGCAAGTAAAAAAAACCAATTATTTTTAAGTGGAACTATTAGGCTTTATTGATTAAAATCTCCCCCAGCTACTGGATTTAGGCTCTTTTCATTCAGGAAAATTATTTACTAGGCCGAGACACACTAACCCACCTAGTACAGTTCACATGCAAAGTTCTAATTTGGCTTAAATATGACAAATGAGGCTAAAGTTTCTAAATGCAGGTGAACTCAATTACATCTGCAAACAATAGGGAGGAAAATAACCATCCCATCCTCACCACCTTTCCCCACCCTGCAGTCCCAACAATTCTTGTATTGCAAGTCGGTGAACAAAGTCAATTTAATACAGTAACGCTCTCCCTGAAGTGAAAAGGAGTTTCACACTAGAACTTTTTAGAGAGGCAGGAATTGTTTTCTCCACAGATACTTAAATTACTTGGAAACATGAAGACCACTGTAAAATGTATGTCTCTGAGTCTACTTTACACCTTATCTCTAAGTGTACTGCAGTTCCTATTGACAAAGCCATTTTTCTTTGAAGTACTCTGAAGTCATGCCTTGGATGTTGTACTTATGAAATTCATAGATTAGCTTGCCTGCAAGAAGCACTAATTAATAATTAAAATCCTGTTGGGAATTCACTGTTTCTACAAGACCTGTATATACTATACTCAACTTTATTTTGCAGAATGTTTCTCAATGTGTTATGGCCATGCACCTATAAAAGTCAGAAGAAGAAACATGAACAAGAAAAAATTAAGTGGTGATGGAAAAATCTTTGCCAGCAGTAACCTCAGGTAAATATACTTCAAATCATGCCTTGGAGCAAAAGCTCTCTTCAAACATTAGCAGCAGTTAGCATTAGCACAAGGGGCTTTTTGTTGTCTGCAACAATAAATGAGGTGCTGTTCACTTTCTTCAGAAGGCTTCCGAAGGACATATAATCAACCTACACACCACAAATCATTCCAGGCTCTTATACAGGTTTTGCTCACTGACAAATGGTTGTGCCAGTCCGACAAATAAGTGTCTGCACTTGCAGAACATGCAGTAGGATAAAAGGTCAAATCCAGCATATAAAAATACACAACACAGGCTGCTAATTGCAGATGGAACAAATAAAAAAACTCCACATAACTAGAGGCTTTGGCATGTATATAATACAAATTACTCTTTGCTATATGACAGTTTTTGCCAACCACATAAATGACAGTTTTTAAATGAGTCATTGATATAAGATAATGGAACAAAAAAAGGCCACCTTCAAGATCTTACAAATATAAGAGTGTAACCATACTTTGGGCAGTCTCTAATACCTGTTTTGCTCCTGTGATGTGACAAAGCTCTCTCTCTGGTTACTTAAAATTCTTAACACAGCATGAAATTTAACCCTAATGGCTTCTGAAGAAGGGAAACTTCTGGAAAAGTTAAAATTAATGAGACAGTAAATAAAGCTATATGAAATACAGTTAAACTATTTCCAGTACAATGCCCACCCAGTCAACTAAGCCAGAGCCATCTGGCATAAACACAGACACAAGCAGAATCTAAAGCTTGAGACGGTATTTCTGGGGTGCTCTCAAAAGAATAATGATTCATCTGCTTTTCCATTTTGCAAAGAATGGATGGGCAACCTCGGAAATAGCTCATGAACTCATGCTTAGGTTCAGTAGTTTGCAAAGCTATTGCATATTGTAATCCTGAAATTCAGATATGAGGGAAGGGAAGCATTATTCAGGCACAAAATCACTGTCACCAAAAAAAGAGAAAAATTATAACCTCTGAGAAAATGAAAAATATTTTTAATAAGTTAAAACTGCAACATTTTTTATGTAGTCCAAAACTCAGTCTATAAAAAATAGCTACCTTCAACTGCTCCCTACTTCATCAACAGTATGGCTGTTAGAGACGACAAGCTCAAACCTCCACAGATTTATTGGCTTTCCTGCTGATTGTTTCAAATATTACCTCTTCCCCAACAGTAGGCAGTTATTTTACCATTTTCATCTGATACACAGAGCTCACCATAATTAACTGCCTTGGGAGTCTGCTGGTTTGAGGATTAATGCTGTATTCTCCTGTATGGGTCTTAGGAAGCAGGGTGCCTGAGTAGCAGGGAATACTTTTCAGTGGAATTATCACTCCTGAAAATTCAGCTTCTGGTAGGGTTTTCCTCCAAAGGGTTGAATTTATTATGCACGCTCTTGAGGCCGTTTCACGTATTGCAGGAGGTTCATTGCAATCTATGCATTCATTTATATTTCATGCTACACAGTGGTTTTCATGCATTTGCAAGTTCAGAACCAAGTCAAAACTAAGTTTTAAAACCTAGCTAGTACTGGATTATAGTATATTATGCAAACAACGAAAACAATCAGTGTTTAGAGCTTTTAGCAACAATTCCTCCAGATCTCAGTCTGTCTTGTTATTATCTAATAGCTCACTAACTGTCTGCCTGAAAGATTAAAGGGCTCTTCAAAGAGAGATCAAAAAGGTCACTTAAGTGTAATGTGATTCCGTTAGTTCAACCATTCAGGATGCTAGTAAAGAAATCCCTTCTGTTTATGTTGCTTGAGAACAGTAGCAAGGGAAATATTAAAGCATTTGAAGATCTGTGGCAGCTAACCAGCAAGTGTTTATTGCTAGAGAACTACAAGGACCTAGGCATGATTCTGGTAAGTAAGAAATAAAAGAAAACAGAAAGATCAACGGCAAACCTGGCTTCTCTTCTGAGGAAGCTATTGGACACTGATATGGCAGAAGCATTAAAAACATTTAGGAATGTATTATTTATAAAGAGGCTGTAACTAGAAATTCATCAAAGGGAGATTAGGGCTCACAAATTGGAATTCTCAAAGTGTGGTGCTGAATCAGATAAAAGACAGTGGAAATTATCTCCATTTAAACATTTGATACTATGATAATTTCCAACAGCTCAATTTGCAGCCTCACAATCAGAAAACACAGATTAAAGAGGGCAGGTACAGGATGACAGAAGGCCAAAGCCATTCTACTTTGAAAAGAACACCAAGAGACTGAAAATGGTCTCCTACAGCATCCTAGTGAACAGGGATTCTAGTGAACAATTTCAACCTGCACCTTCCACAGTTTAAAGTCATTATTCACATCACTTGAGCTCTGTGGTTCATATGAGTTCTGAGCCCCCATACTGTATTAATTCCTTATTCTATACAGACAACCTAGGTTTAGGCTAGGTCATGTCATTTTAGACATTAAGAACATTAACCAGCATTTGGCACCAGGCTATCTTGTTCCAAAGGGAAAAAAAAAAAAAGAGAGACTTGGTTGGGACCAAAGCTTTAATTACTAACCAATTACCCTAGGTTATTCAAAAGCATGGCAGAGACATCAGAATCATATACTCCTGATCAACTTCTACCCACAAATAAAGACTTTAAATATATACCCTTGCTCAAACTGAAAAAAAAAAAAAAGACCCCAACACATTGACAAAATAATAGCAGACGTCAAATGTCTTCACATTAAGACCCATTAATGTGGAGTATTGATATCCAGGGGTCACAGGCAAACACTGGAAAACTGAGGACTGATAAAGTAATACACAAGTTGTAATTTTTCTCTGGTAACTGATGGAAAAATTTGCACCCAACAGAAGCAGTGTATTTTATGAAACAGGAGTACTGTATCCAAATAGAAGGTGAAATAAGTTAGTGCTAGAAATCTATCTATTTCAATTCCAAAAACACGTTATTAAGCTCCTGAATTCTCAATTAATTAGTATGGATATCTGACCCCAAGGTAACATTTTACATTCTACAGTTTGTGAGAAGAGGGAAAAAAAATTAAAAGACCAAAACTGTGATAATTGGTTTTATTGATAAATTAGAATATTAATACTACTGGAAAATTGTACCTTTTCCCAGAAACTTATGAAAAAAAAAGTGGCTGATATTTCAAATTGATTTTTTTCTTCCCCCAGAGGATGTGAAAAATGCTTAGGCAAACCACAGCATGTTTAAAACAAACTAAAAGGATAAGTAAACAAAGTAAAAGGATATTCTACTTATCCTTTATAAAAGGATAAATAGAATATATTTGGATAATTAAATACTTATCTATTTCAGACCTTGATTCTTCATGTGCCTAATGGAGTAGATTTTTTAGGAATGTGAGGGATGAGTATATACATATTTCATCATTTCCCCTTCATTTTGATGATCCTGAGCATTCTAAACCTCAGTCTATTCTCAAATGAACATTTAAAATAAAAGGTTAGACCTGATGCCCAACACTGCTAGTAGGGCTATTTAACAAGCCTGAAATATTACAGTAAATTGTGCTCTTGCATTCTCTATACAAAAGAATGAGTATTTCATTTACAAAAATAAAAAATCATTTCCCTGTAACTGAATGTAGAAATCAAGTGCTGGTCTTCAGACACAGGTTTTATCAACAGTTTGATAATCATCAAGATACTGAAGACAGCTCTAACAAGTATCTTCATCACACTGGATTGGATCTGAAATATAGGTCTATGCAGAAATAAGGCAGGTCATATTCTGCTATGCATATTATTACTTTGTAATGTCCTCTCCCTATCAGATCTTCACAAGTCCTCCTGTCCCAAGTTCAGCTATGAATTATAGATAATGTTCTGACAAAACTATTAAGAAGATGAAATAGCAGCCAGGCTACTTCAATACCTTGTATCTGAAACTTGAAACAAGGAGAATATATTTAGAAAAGACTCCCTGATGTGCTGGAGTTAGGTTCTGAAATAAAACACATCTAGTTTGAAGAACTTCAATAAATCCTTATTTTGACATACTAACCACTGGCAGAGAAGTGAATGCCAAGGAAATAAAGAACAGCAAGTAAATTACTACTGAAAACAGGAACATTACATACATTGCTGCTTTTGCAATTTCAAATTCACAATTGGGGTTTTTTTTGTTTTCTTCTTAACTAGAAAGGGAAGTCCTTGAAACTTTGATTCAGATCTGTGAAGGGGAGAGGACACACTCCAAGCTAAAGAGTTTATCACTTACTGTATCAGGCAAAATGCAAACTAATCCCACTAATAACCAGATGGATTTATTCCTCATTTACACAGTTAAGTAGGAACCGGTGGACTGTATGTTGAAAAAAGGAACTTTCTTTGAAGGTGGTTGCCAAGTCTAACTTTTTTTTTTCTTTAAAATAACTAAAAATTATTACTTGCTTTATCATGGCTGTCAGACAGGCACATTCACTATGACACATGAACACACATATATGCACGTGTGAAGAATAATTTGCACACTTGGAGAATTTCTTGTACCACATATTTATAGTTCTGCCATAACCACAGCAACAGTGATTATTCACCTAACGCAATTTTTTTTTTCACCTTGAACCATTAAGTTTCCACCACACTGAAAATTCACCACGGTGGGATGAATTTCACTTCCATGAAACCTGCCAGCTTCACACAATACACACCCAACATATAAAGTCTAAAATAACTTAGGTGCAATTAGACACAAAACTTCATTAGCTGCAGGTGCACCTCAAGCTTCCAGAACTCCCGGCAGTCTCATCATGATGAGTCACCCTTCAGTGCATTAGCTCTAAATGAGCCAGATGTGTTGAAATATTTAAGTCCTTATTTAAACCCCGGGGATTTTAGAGATATTCTTCCACTTACAATACATTTGCATGTCTTGCTAAAGAGATACTGAGTTATGTACACATGTTGAAGGCACATAAGTTTCTACAAAACGCCTTAAAATACAGTCAGGTTTTCATTAAATCTGTATGTTTTCTTTCTGGATAATATATTAAAATTAAACACAAAGTATTTTGTCTATCTAATTTAGTTGAAATTAGTTGGTAAGAATTTTCTCATTAGAAAGTTTATGGGTACACTGAGCTTTGGAATAAACAAAAATGTGATACATTTAACTAAAAAATCAGTTATTTCACTCAGTTTGAGCCACAAGAAAAAAAACCAAAACTTCTAAAAAATTTCCTAAATATTACAAAAATCAGTGCACCTCAAAATATTACTGATATTAAATGACAAACCTAAGGTGCCTTCAAATGGTAGTGCTGTCCCAGTTACACACCCATACTGCTCTTTGAGCACATAAATATATGCAGTGTTTTCCACTCGTGCAGCTCTATCCCATTTTCTAATTACAGTAAGATGAGTTGGAATTAGTTGAACAAAAGCCATCACATCATTCAGTTTCAAAGATGACTAATCTAACAAGCCAAAGTAAAACTAGGTATAACCAGATGCAGAGCAAAACCAAGGAAAGCAAAGGATATTTACTGTGTAATCCATGGCTTTTCTAGGAATGTGGATTATCAGTGCCACTATAAGCCAACTGCACTAACAAACTGGGCTTGTGCCTTTTCATTGTTCCAGTTTAGTATGAAAGTACCTTCAGCGTCAGCAGACATCATACCGTAAGACAGTCAGCTGTTTCAATTTCAAATGCTTTAATGCTGTGATTAATTGGTAACTATATATTACTTACTGTTTAACAACCCTTGAAATAATGTTATTCTGGATTTGGTCAGACGCATGTTCTCTGAACTCGTGGTCAATAGCCTTTCCACAGCCATTCTGGGCTTTCTTTGTAATTCTAGATGCCAATTTAAGTTCTGTTTGCTTACAAAAGTAAACTGTATCAAGCTATTATGACATCTACTGTATTCACACTTCTAAGAAAATATGCAAGATGTTGATGAAAAAGCTTGATACTTTTAAAATATGACCTCACTACAAAATACAATCTATTGGGTTTTCAGCTGGTTCTTCTAAACACATTAGGCCTTTCAGCAGGAGGCTTTTCCACTGGTTACTAAGTGGGTATCTCCAACATCAAAGACTTTTAGCAGTAGTTATTGTCAGATGTATTTAAAAGTGAAGTTACATCTTCCATGATACTCAATATATTCAGAGAAACTTCCTTGACAAAAACATCTTTTAAAAGGTACATTAATATAGTAGAGGGCAACTGCACATTTCTTGATGGCATGGATATCAAGGGTTTTACTTAAGCAGTATTCAGGGAGGGAAGGGGGTGATGGTTATATATATACTGCAATTTAATAATTGTAAATACACCTTTGGGTTCTGAAATTTAAGCAAGGACTCCAGAAAATTAACTGTAGTCTAAGGCTTCATTGTAACTATATGCACATTGTATATACCAGTAGAGTAGGACTGTAACTATGTGATTTTCAACAGAATTGACTGCTGATACCATTTGGATTTTCCTTATGGTATCAAAAATATGATGAAGCCAATGAATTCATTACCCAATGAATGTTTACCAGCTAATATACACATATTGCATACACACAGAGACACATTAACTCCAAAGGAATTTTGAAAATATTCCTGATCTCATTTAACATAAATATTTCAGTACTGCATAAAAATACCTCATAGCCAGCAAGATACCACTGGCTCCAAGGCTCATTCCCCTCTGCAAACACAAACTCTAGTCTACTTTTAAACAAATTCTCTGTGCTGATCCCCTTGATCTGTGGACCTTCTGTGAAACAATGCTAAAGGAAAAGAAACCAGCCAATCAGACCAAAACTAAACATGCAAGCTGGGATTTTTGCTTCTCTGCAGAACAGGTAGCTGAACTTAAAGTACATCAGAAAGGAAGTCTTCCTAGGAAGCCTGTGTTAAGTGAAGCAAATCCAGCAAGACTCAAAAGGTGAAGCGTGTTGATGCTTAGCAGTGAATTCTATGGAACTTTACATGTCAGCTGTTAAATTCTATGCACTAACAATTTCAGCTCACATATGCCACGACCATACTTTCCCAACAGCTTTTGCTGACCCCTGTTTAAGTATCCTTTCAGAAGATCAGCTGTTATGCTGACAAATTGTTGAGTTCAACAAAAATAGGTATTTTCACCTTCCTCTTTTGTCTGAGTCTCTACATGTTTCAACATCCATGAAAAGAGTCTACAGGAATAACTTTTATGAGACAGTCTCAGAATTTCGTTTTCATTCAGGTTACAGAGGCTGAATTTCTGCCTGAATCAGCTGAAAAATGAAAGGTAATTTATCACCTGCTTTCAATCTGGAGACTAATGGAATCAGTTCTTCTGGTGAAGAAGGTTAACCAAGTTCTTCTATATGATTCCCTTCTTCCTATATAGGAAGATTTTAAACCTTTTAATTTTGAGTGAACAAGGTGCTAACGTAATTTTACACAGAAAATTAGTTTTGTAAGCAGATTTACATTTTAAGCACCATCTGCTCTCTTGTATGACCTCTGGCTTTAAACTGAAACACTTCTTAAGATTGCACTGTTACAGTGAAATATTCTAACAAAGTACAACTTTAATTTTTCACTTAATTAAAAGCAAAATCACATTTTTCAGAACTCTCCTTTCAGTAAAATATGAAATCTTAAGTAATTTTCTAGGAAGATAACAATGTCCAAACATATCTGAAAACTTCACAGGTGAAGCAGACTCAAGATTATAATACAAACTCATTCAAGAATTTGTGCCTGTGGAGCTTGAGGTAAGTTACATCATAAAAAACCCACCATATAAACTAAATAAAAATTAATATAAACTAAATATAAATTAGTGAAATTAAATATAAGTTGATTCATTTCATTATATACAAGAAATTTTATTTCCTTACATTTTCTAGAACCACAATAAAAAAATAAAACATGAAAGTACAGAAGGAACCATCATAATTCTAAAAATCAAAGTCTGATGCAATTCAAAACAGGGACTAAGCAAGAAAGCAAACTTTTATCACTGACTGGACAGGGTCTCTAACCAAGCCTGCTAGGGAAAATCTTGTTTAAATATTTGTGCTTCTTCAAGGGCTGAAGTCCTATATCACTATGGGATGGGACTTTGTCACATGAGGGACATTTATTTTCATTTGCCTTTCTCCCATCATGCACCCTGCAAGATGTAAGAAATCCCATTCATGCTGCCATTTCCACAAAGTACTGGCACTTTGCATTGAAAAGGAACTTTGCAGCAAAGGGAAAATGAAGAAGGGAAAAGATTTCTCACTGGGTCCCAGGAGGATTTGCACTGTAGCATCACCAGCTGTGACTCAGAGTGCCACCTGACTGCCCAGGCAGGTGGGATAGCCAACAAATAACAATTCTTTTGTTAGCCAGGAAAAAAAATTATCTTTTTTTTTCTAAATGAAAATTCTACCAAAAATATTATCAGCAGTTTGGTAATGACATTTTTCATACTGGATGTTTAAAGAACAAACTAAGGCCAAGCAACTGCTCTTCCTGAACCCTTAAAATAATAGTGCAGCAGAAGTGACTTTGAGAGTGCCTACAGCCTGTACCATCTGCAAGCCTCCCTAAAATACTTTTTCTTTGGAAATAAAGGTAAAAGATTAGATAGGAATTTTATTTCTTAGATCAGCTACAATCAATCTGTATTCTGATCATCCAAAAGCAGAAAGTACTGGCTTTTCTCCGAAGGAGTTTAACTACAAATGCAGTGAGAGTGTATTTTAGATAATCTTCCAGGCAAGTCATGAACTTGTGGAGTTGTAAAACACTCTCCATACCACTGAGGAGTTTGGTAAGGAAATCTTAACCTACTCATAAGAATATTTTTGACCACAACACAAAAACTGGCTTGCTTGTATTTCTCAATTCAGTTCTCCCTCATCTAGCATATATTATCCCCCTCTGATTTTGGTGACTATACATCTACTGGTCTTGAGCATCCAGAAGAAAGGAAGAAGGTGCAGAGAAATAAGCACTTCCAAATTAATCATCTTTATGAGGCACTGAATTTCAAGTAAAAGAAAAAAAATTAAAACATTACTAAGCATGGAAAAGAAAAATAAAGAAGTAGCAGAAAACATTTCTGATTACCTTTATTTTTTTTAACATAGAAATAACACCACTAGGTGCAATTTCCATAGGTCCTGAACAGTCTTGTTCCTCCTCCTATGAACCCAAACAGAAGACTTACTAACTTCAGAGCTGCCAAAGCACACTTTGCAAAATCCTACTGACAAATCATTTTATTATTAAACAAAAAAATGAAGTTATCACAAAAATGATCAATCATAGAATTGTCAATAATCCTTCAGGAGAACTATATTATATCACCCCTCTCAAACCACTGAAGAGATCTGACTTCCTAAAGCAATCCTTGGACTGGTATCAAAATTGCCTTGTTGATTGAGCTATGCACATATGAAAGCAAAATTAGGACAAAAAAGATTTTCTGAAAACCAGTATCAGAGAAAACATTTTTTTCACATCCATTTAACACAAACTTGTCACAAGAGCATAACTGCAAACAAAAATGTAATTTACCTATAACTACATCGTGGCCATCAACCAGGCCTGCAGAGAACAGCTCCTGAGAAACGCCATCTGCTGTGTCTGTCCAAAAGGTGAAAGGAATAAGTGTAAGAGCCCACAAAAACAACAAAAAGTATCAGTCATCCAATGCAACTCAACAAAAAATATATTTTCATTCCATCCAAAACACCCATGGAGGCAGGATTTAATTTCTTTAATTAGGAGGAAAAAAGATAATTATCTTATCAGCGTCTGCATAGCAAATCGCACAAAGTAATGACTTGATTCATTGCAAACCCCCTACAGACCTCTCCTGGCCACCAGCCTTTCTCCTCTGTTATCTAACTGCATACTTGTACACATTTTACAAGTTCAGTATCTTCACAACCAAGAAAATAAACAAAGCTTTAGTGTGGTTTTCACTGCTTTCTTTATGCCCTCCATTGTTCTGCATATCTAGACATAGACATGCTGAATAGGCTTTCTTGTTTGTTACAAGTGGGGTAAAGGAGTTACATGAACAGTCATTATTTTGACATCTAGGTTTTAAATAGCTTTTAAGTATTATGACTCAGGAAATTCAAAGCTTTGGATTGATTTTCTACTAACTGCTGTACCTGAGTGGGTTAATTCCTAAGTCCCTGTGACTAGTACTTTCCCTGGATAAAGACCTTAGAAGGCTTAGATGTAAGTAGGCAGGAACAAGCCTAAATTTCATCTATGTCTCAACTGTAATGTGGCCCCAACACCAAACATCCTAATGGAGCTCATGCTTTGAGGTAGTTCCCGAAGCTGCATCACTTCCTCAAGAAACACAGAGGTGAAAAGCAAGGCAGCTGAGCCAGCTGCAGCTTCTGGAGATGAGAAGCACAGCTGCCTTCTGGCTGCCTCAGTGACTGACTACAGGAACAGTCCTGGTACATCCTCTTATTGTTTGAGCAAGTAAGAATTCTCAAATGGCTTATGTAACTGCTTCCCAACCAAGTCTTTTGGCAAACCAAGATGTTCTGTGCCCAATCAAGTAACAGGCCTCTTTTGTTATTACTCATTGCCAAAATCAACGAGAAGGGCAGGTAGACAACACAGAATATATCCATGCACAGAACTACTGCACATGAAAGATACTATGATTTACTGTGAAAGACACACCTCTTCCAATCTGGATTTATTTTTAGGTGAAAGCTCTTTGAGGGCTATTCTAAATAAAGTGAATACTGACTTCTGAGGGATATGAAATAGGTTCATAGTTCAAAGCATTGCAATTTACCAAGGATGATAGCTTCTTACTCAAAATATTAGCCTTCTGTGCATTTTATCCCAGTAATACTTGGTTTTCTTCAAACAAAGGCAACTGTACAAGTTATTACAGCTCTTAGCACTGGAAAACCTACAGTTCTACAAGTATGCAGTAGACTTTAAAGTTTCAATACCAGAATTTCTTTCTGGTGATAATACCAAAGCTAGAGATACAGCTCAACTTTCAGTTGAAGACAGCATTTGAGAAATGGTGTGCACTTTATACTTGTTAATAGACCTTCTTTTATTATAAAAGGGAAAGGAACTAAAATATTACCACCATCACCACATATACTTTTATGGCTACTATATTCTATTTCCTACGATGTTTTCCAAATGTGAAAATGGAAATATTGCTAGGCAAGATCTTATATACCATATAAATCATTTCAGTAAGACATGAAATTGATAAAACTATACTGCGAATAAAGTCTTCTAATGTATATATTATGCAACCTTGCCACTAGAATTTACATGCATTTGCAATTCTTACTCCACTGAGGTTCAATATAAAGCTCTGCACAGTAGGAAACATTCCAGAGAGGCAGTCTGCATTAACCATAAGCAGTAATCCATTTCTGAAATACCTTTTTAAGCAGTAAGAGAATAATTCAGTTGCAGAAGCCTCACCTCTGCCTGGAGTAAACTCAAACCGTATGTCATTAAGTTCTTTCCTGGAGTTCCTGAAAAACAGTCAGTGCATACATTAAAATGTAATGAAGAACAGAACAACCATCCAGTTCCTACACCCAAAGAATACCTCTGGCATTGAAAACCACATTTTTGTAGTGTGTATTTCCTTGAATATACTGCTCTCCCAAAGCACCCAGACTGGAAAGACTGCATTGCATTTTCATGGCAGTATTTTGGGGAAACTAGCAGAAAAATATGCTTGAGTTGAAAATACTTTCAGTAACATTAAAGGAAAAAATGAAGTCCTCTGATAAATATTTTCCTTTTCATTTTCAAAAGACACTGCCATGTTGACTCTTATAGTTCAACATAGTTTGAGTCATGTGTACCCTTTCCTCCAAGAACAACAGAAGATTCACTTGGACTTAAAGCTCCCTATCTGAGCTCACATTTATACAAAGATGTTTAAGAGACAAAGCATCCAGCAAATATTATCTGCTGAAAAGTAGTGGTGATACACAGTTGATGCCTGAAGTGGCCACCTAAAAACAGAGACAAGACAAAAATAAGGGAATAAAGGCAGGCATTTATTTGAAGAGCCTTCAAAGGTACCCCCTGGGGAGTCCAGAGGCTACTGCCAAGATGGACCATAAGTCACGAGTTCTTCACACTTTCATGTTTGGTTCATTTTCATATCAGGATTAATTCTCCAATTAAAGCTTCAGTTAATGATGTAATTTCCCCAAACCTGCCCCTGCTTTAGAGGCTTTTGCTTTATACTTGTGGGGCATAGGACAGTCTGAGTGTCCTTGGACAGCAGGCCTGGAGAGGCTTTGTTATGTCTACCTAGCATGAGAGAGCAGAAATTAACAGGCTACAAGGAACTTCAGAGTTACACACTAGGCAGTACAGGATTTGAAAAATATGAAAGTTAAAACCTAAGGCATCAACTGTTTATAAACCATTTCAAAATGAGTAAATTCTTTCACTGACCACCCTTGTGTCATCTGTGCGGTTCTACCTACACATAAAATGAGCAGTAAAATGTTAAATCCCAAGGTTTCCTGTCTTCCTGGTTGCCACAAAGAGTGTTTTAACCAGTTCAGTGTGTGATACAGTCATAAGGGAGTTAATACCAATATTAAAGAATTCCTTTACAGCCTCATACTGTGCCCCAAACCTCCATTCCTCGCATGTTTACAGCTTCAGGTTTAGTTAATAATTTCTACCATCAACAAAACATTAGCCTCTGCAAAACAGACGTCAATCTCATTTTTGGAAATGGCAAGTCAACTGAGCACAGGGAGGAACCTAATTGCTGTAGCCCGCTCTTTTTCTAATGAATAGCTCAATCCACTTGAAATGCTAATAGCAACAGAATTTTGCAGTTCATTATTCTTCTTCTCAGCAAGGAAACTGTATGCAAGCTCATATTTCAGCGTACCAGTCCATGAAGTCTTGCTGTGGGAAAACTAAATCCAATAGGCAGGCATATTCAGCTGCGACTTACAGCTGTTATTGCTTGCTAAATACTTCTAAGAATATTACAGAGCCAAAACCAGCAACATGCAGAAACACAAAACCCAAAATGATTGGCAACACAGACAACAGCAAGATAGCAAACCCTGAAAAATGAGTATGCCACGTGCAGTGCTTTAAATGAAAAGTACTCACTTATTGAAGCTACTAAATGCTTCAAAGCTGAAGGAGTTTTGGGTTCCCAAAATTCTACTCTAAATAAAGAACTACAGGAGTTTAAGATCACTAACACAAAGCTGCAGATAATGAAGATAGCCAGGTACAGATTTACAAGGCTCATTTACTTCTGCTGTAGAAGTCTGCTGCCATTATTTGGAATATTGCACTCTTTTTGTTCAACAGAGAATTAGTATGAACCTCAGTCTTTCTCCCTTTCTCTCTCTCCTAGAAAAACGTGGATGGCTTTCTGTTAAAACAAACAACAACAACAACAAAATAATAATATAAAAAAAAAAAAAAATCAACTTAAGACCCATCTCCAAGTTCCCTTTTGACAAAAACTGCTTTCCAAAAAAAAGGGAAAATGCACAGAAATTTAGCATTATTCTTAAATAAGAAATGTTCTGACTGAATGTGTGATGTAACTCAAATATTCATTTCCTGCACATGCTTTGGAAGAAACAAATCAAGCGAATAAAAACTTTCACACCTTCACAGAGGTAAACAAGGAGGTAGGAACAAAATGATCTTTAAGGTCCCTTCCAACCCAAATCATTCTGATTCTATGACCAAGAAACCTAATACATTAGGCTCTCCAATTATATCTTTCCACAGACCTCCCATAAGTGGAACATCTACCATATAAAAAGGCAGTAAGTAATTATGAACTCTTATGAAAACTACCAGCTTTTCACAGCTATGTGTAAGATCTGCTGCTCCTGATACAGACTCTTTCCTCCAGCAGGATGCACATGGGGTGTAGGTTACTTTGTTTCCAAATTCCAAAATATCCCAAATAAAAAGTTAAGAAATCAAATCAGTTTATTTTAGTCAAGGTGAAAATTCAAGAAAGGTTGATATGTATTCAGCAATCCAACTTTGCTATTGAGAATTGTTACACTCTGAACTATTTTGAACTTAGGACACTGCTGCTTTCTCTGTAATGGTATACAACTATTCAGGAAAACAAAACAATGGCAGTTTGGCAAGATTAATTTGCTAGAAGCCTGTAAGTGCTTTTGCTTCTTGTTCCATTACCTTCCAGACATTTATTGATTTCCATAAATTATGTATTCCATTATATAATCCACCAAATAGAAGATGCACTTGAGTTCTCCCCTAAAAGCTCCTCATGCTCTTTTCCAGCCTTTAGACACTTCTCTGGTTCTAGTTAATGCCACTGTAACTGCAAATTAGTTTGCTAGTTCCCTTGGTGACAACTGTTTGGATTTGTTGATTTATTTGTAGGCAGAGTTTCCAAGCAGTGTTTCATTTGTTCCTTTTTTTTTACTTACATCCATTACACTCTTATCATACAGCAGCACACAGACTTTATTTCTGATATATAGAAATAGGATTGGAAGAAAGGCACTTAGTATCTTTGTGATTAATAATTTTATCTTCTTCATCATTTCTTAATGGTTCCTATTTTCTCAAATGCATTTGTGAAGAAGTTATTTCTATTTTAAAATGCCAACTCAGACCTCTTCACCATCTCTTATAATACGTCTTATGTGCTTCTAGCTCTGTGCCATTACAGACTAATATACCTTGATTATCATGGAAAAAAACAGCCCGTCCCTCATCTCTTTTTAAAAGTAGTAAATTTTAAGTACTTCTGTGCATTTTATTACACTGAAAGTTGCTTTTCATTATGCACTCACCTCCAACGGGAAGAATTCCAAATGTTTTGAGTAAGGATGACACCAAAGCACACCGTGCTAAGACATTCTGGTAGCCATCTTTCTGGCAAAGTAATTTCAGAATCCAGAACTTCCTACTTTGTGAAAGCATGTTCTGCAACTCTTCATAATTTATTTTGTTTTCATCAGGACCACTTGATGTGCACACCAAGACTGCTAGATCTGATTTTCAAGGGAATAATGCCTCCTCAAGGAACTGGAAAAAGCATGAGGGCCTGCTTAGCCCCTCACCTATAAACTCTGGCAATCCTGTCATTAAGATGTAAGAGGAAGATAATCTGTTTTGAAGGAAATTATTTGCAAAACAATGCTAATATTTACCAAAATCAGGATTAGAGAATAAACAAATTATGCAGCTGTTCAGATTGACGTGGTTCTATTGACAAAATCATAAGAGATGAAAGAGATTTCAGGCATTCACACTTAAAAACAAAGCCTTCAAATAATTACCTAATGACAGCATAATTTCTGCTACAGTCAATTATCTATGTTCCACATGATTGACAAAAGATCTATGCTGTTGAATTAAAAGAGAAAATTGTTTGTGTAATGATAGAACTGTAAATTAGAGACATTAAATGTCATTATTTCTTTTGTCCTTAAAAGCAGAATGTCTGTCATGTAAGTGCAATTCAAGAAAATGAGATATCTTGGAATTAAACTTTAGGACTAAATCATGCTGGTGTACTTTGATTATGTATCAAGCAGTAGATTTTCATTCTTTTTTACTACCTTTTTTACCCTCACAAATTTATCTACCATTTCTTATGCAGAGTTATCTAAAACATCAGCTTCTATTTCACACAAGCTTCAGCATCTTCCACACAGCCCTCAGGGAGAGTCTGTATTCCTGGACAAGGTGCATCCTACCATAGCTAAGTAACTGTATATTCTTCCTTCCCAATGTAAGAAAAAAATTCTCAGACCAAGGAAAACCAAAAGGTGTGTGTGTGTGTGTGTGTGTGTGTAAGAACACACACTTTTTGTCTCTGCATTGCTTGCCTCATTTTCAGACTTCAGCTACTCAATCATCACATGTGTTTTCCAAAGACTGATGTACAGAGCTAAGTGTCCAGGAATGCAGGTACTGACAGAAAGTTAACCACCACAGCTGACTCATGAGTGGAAGAGACAACAGCAGAATGCAGAATATGTATTCTTTTCTAGAACCAGAAATAAGCTCATCTTTAACCAAAACTGTAGGAACTTTATTATGAAAAGCACCATAACAGTGGTGCTACATGGCACCTTTTATCAGTCAGCCTTTCCCCTCCTCATACTCCTGGTAAGTCCCATTCCCATCAGGACAGAATTTGCCCTGCCATCAGGGACTAATGACACTAATGACCAAGTCTAAGTCAGTGTGCTTTAACAAAACACACACACACATCACAGTTATCTCACTTATACAAAATTTCAGCCCCACAGATGCTCCTAACACCTAAAATTTGAATTGCATTGAAATTACCATGGAAGCAAATTAAGTTAGAATGGAAAAAACAGGACAGCATAGCCTAAGGAGCAAGGGCAAGCAGTCTGGCATTTGCACTATCTCACTGCAGTTGTTGGTGTAATTACAACCACAGAAAAATGCACATTATTTGCTCATTTAGACTGCAGAGAAAGCAGAAGTTCACATCAAAATGAAGTGGACTAATCAGAGTGATAGGTGGGTTGTATATCCTAGAGCTGTACTCATCCAATTTTCATCTACATCTTTGGGGCAAGACCTTAGTGCATACAATGAAAGGAAAAATAATTGAGGGAGGGGAAGTGCAGAACACTGGGGTTTGCAGGTTTGTTTAAAAGAAATTTTACTCACTTTTTTTTGCTTGCTGGAAAAAATGCTGGAGAGACAAATGTTATTTGGCCTCACCAAATGTCACTCAAATTCAAAAGGTCATCTGGCCTTCTCTCAATAACGTGTCACCAATTTTTTCCTTTCACTTGCTTAAGGCAGAAAGCACAAGATAAACACAGTTCCCCATGTAGCCTTGTTTTCGTAGTGTCAGCTTATTTCACAAGCATTGTATTTTTTATTAACGGCAGAATTTAAAGTATTAAATACCTGTACTGACCATCTGTAGTATCTGTTTCTTATCTCAGTTTTGATTAATTAAAACTTTATTTCAACTTTATTTACAGAACATAGTTAATAGACTCACAACAGGGAAATACAAACTGGCACTTTATTTTCAATATTAAAAAGAGGATGCGGGAATAAAATTTTGGAAAGTAAACATATCCATTCACCCCATATTTGAGGTTTAGCCAGGTCTTGTTTTTCTATACATTCATGTTCCCTGCTTTACAATTTTCTTATGCTTCAGCTATGGGAATTTAGCTGTTGATCTAGGACAGAGCAAGTCAGATTCATCTCCTACCTCAATAGAAATCACAGCTCACTTCTTTCCTGCCCCTGCCCCCCCTTTTTTTTTTCTTGACTTCTGAAGTCATGGTACTATGCACACAGATGAACCAAAGCAGGAATAAGAGGAAGTCTGTTTAGTAATGTAATTTTGTGAATCAGAACTTGAAGGCTCCTGCGAGATCATATAAACACAACAGAACAGAGCATTTGTAAAGAAGCATTAGCCTCCCGAGGATTCGCCACACGCTTATGTAAACACCTTTCTTTCTAACACTTTCATGCTCAGCTGTCATTTACTAATCAATATCCAGGCTCCTCCATTACAAATTCCCATACTATCAAGAGCAGATCATGCCTGTTCAGCACTGTGAAGATGGTTCTTCTCAACTTACTTTTAATTACTTCAAGTCAATTCTAAATTAAATGAAAAGGCATAGCTGCTAAGTTTTGGTAAGGGCAAAAGAGATGTTTGAATTCTCTTCTACTTCCACATTGCCACCAAGAAGAATGGGACTAAAATCTCTCTCTGTATTAATAAAATGTGGTCCCAAAATAAACAATTATTTGAAGTCCATTAAAACCTTACCATTACTTCAGTGGTAAATGAAAAACTTTCTGGAAAAACTCTATGAGTTTACAACTTAGCCCCCTCTACATATATTACTGGAAGAAGGAAATATGTTTAGTGTATGATATTTCAAGATCAAGGTATAGGACTCAACAGCTGAATACACAAAAAAAT
Source organism: Ifrita kowaldi (assembly GCA_013398055.1). Taxonomy (NCBI): domain Eukaryota; kingdom Metazoa; phylum Chordata; class Aves; order Passeriformes; family Cinclosomatidae; genus Ifrita; species Ifrita kowaldi. The sequence goes on from VZRS01002118.1 coordinate 573,654, forward strand.
GCTCACGTGATTAAATACTTTCTTGTCAACTGCCTTGATGACAACTACTATTTAATCATCACATGATCTTGGGTAAGACGCAGATCCCTGAGATGACGCAAACACTTGTTAATCAGTACACATCAGGAGGTAGCAGCAACACTAACAGCAAAGCACAGCCAAATGATGCTTTCAAGGGTGGAAAACAGCCAGTGTCAAAATGAAACACTGTCATTTGGCTGTTAAGCTGCTGGAATGAGACAGCAGCTACCTGTTAAAGATTTACTGTCTGTATGGCACTTACCAAACAGAAAAGGCAAGTGTACATTAAAAAATCAGCCACCAAGTGAATTGTTATGGTCACAATCAGATCAGCCAGGAACACTGTCCAAGGCAGCTGACAGCTCCTCCCTCAGGAAAGGTCTTTACAACACTTCTATCCATAGCTGATAGGTCCAAATTGCTTAAGACTCAAAAGAAACTAGGGTGCTTTCAGTCTAGTAGAAATGGATGGGATATGAAACCAAAACTAAGAAAATGTGTGACAGAAGAAACTCAAGAGAACTGATACGCACAAGCCTGCAAAACTATGTTTAATATTTTAAAAGTGACATATATACATAAGTCCTTTCTCTCAATCCACTGGTTTACAGCCCCAAGTCTATATATCATGACAAAGAAGTGTTAGAACTAGAGACATTTTAGATATATCTATGTCCAAATATGCTTCTTCTCTCTTTCTGCAGCTGCTGATGCCAGAGGCTAAATCAGAACATTAAAAGCCCTTCAATTTTTTGACTTGCTATGTTCATTTCCAGCTAAGTCAAGCAGCAAATTCTGAAACAATATTTTTTGCCTCAGTTATCAGCAACTCATTTCACTGCACAGGCAGTGAAAAGCAGTATTCACTTGCACCATATTTTTTGAGGTTCACACTTCCTACCTGCTCTCATACATCAGCAGGTGGGAATAACTTCGGCAAAGAGCTATCTGGATTTTCTGCGGCAGAGATGGCATTATTGATCGTAAGTTTTTTCCTCTAAAATTATTCCTGAAGTGGCACAGAAGTTTTTTTTAAGAGCAGTGGTAAAGATTTAACTTCTGAAAAGCATCAGTTTTTAACAAGCACTTGAAATACAAGGAAGGGCAGTACACAGTTATACTTAGAATTTATTAATGTGGTAAAATCTCAATGCTTGGAAGAAACCAGAAGTGATCTAAAACAGACTTTTCCCTAGAAAGAACTGGAATTAAGTGCAGATAACATCAGTAATGTTAAAAAATAATCACCTGGAAGTATTCACAGAGAGCATTTCAATAACACTGAGGACAATGTGCACATAATTTGATCACTTTGTTAAACATTACAGCGCATTGTGGTTATAGCTGCCTTTCTGGATTTGCCTATAATTTAACTTATCCACTCTGAGTGTATCTCTGAAAGATCTCTGTATGTCTTGGTACCAAATATTATTGATCAGTGCACACTTTAAGGAAGTCAAACCTGTATTAGCTGCATGGCTGAAGTGGTACACTATCTGACTGATAAGAAATACCAGAGCAACTCAGAGATTAAGCACGCAAAGCTTTGCTTTGTATGCTTCTGCATGCCTGGTGCACAAGAAGAGGGATTATAACCTGTTATTCCAGTGACAAATTCTTCAAGTAAAGCGTTGAAAAATAGCCACAATGCTTGAAGCAAAATTTCAGTTCCTTAAATCAGAGAGCGTGAAAGGCCAATCATTGCCAGGAGGCTGAGGGTGTTTCAGAACAGAGCCCTAGAAAAGTGATTTTATTTATGAAAACAAGACAAAAGACTTACAACAAGTTCTACAGGTATATGGAGTTTTTATATAGAACCTTGTAAGTCTCCAGTGCACAAAACAGGCTTTGACAGGAAGGCATAGAGAAACTTTTTACTTTATCCAAATCAAAGAAAAATTTATACATGTTGAATCAAAAATTCCCTGGATGTGTGCATCCTTTAAATGCCACTGGCTCAGAGTTTTACAGTCCTGATGACCTATCAGTATATTACCGTCAGAACCAAAGGAGACTTGTAGGTAAACCAGAAAGACATCTGAGCCACCATAAAAATTACAACAACCTGCATATCATCCATCTAAAAGTCATGGATCCTGACTAGCTTATCAAAAAGAGTGGGAGGCATGGAAAGAAGTCTAAGCTTTCTTTTAAAATCTTCAAAGGTTTCATCTGGTTATCCTGCCAAACTTGGTCTTTGGTCCAGCAAATCAGCTTCACCAGCAAAGTCTGTTCCTATGTTAAATCCTAGTCACACCTGTGTCCCAGTGCGCAGGGCCACACTAGAGGAGCAGTGACAAATGCCTTCTGGGGCAAAACAGAATAAATAAAATGAGTTCAGTTAAAGTTTTGCCTTCCCCTCAAAAATATCAGAAGTCACGAACCAACCAACCAAAACCTGGCTGCTTTACAGCGACCCAATACAGTCCCAGAACACCCCACCAGTGGAAAGACAGAGAACCACACCACTAAGAGGGAACAGACAAAATTGCTTCCAATGGTTCCAGCCCTGCCCAATGTACATCACCACATTCACAGGCATCTCTAGAGCAGATAGATGAAGATGGAAGAGTGTGGCCTCTGAAGACAAAATAAATGTTTTAAAAAGTCTTAGAAAAATGTCTAATTAGAATTGAATTTTGAATTATCAAAATGCAAACCCTATTACAGTTGACAAGTAATGTACATGCTAATAATAATACAAATAAAATTACTTTTAACACTGAGGTCAATTCAAGCTTTAAATTGTTTCCTTTAACATAAAGAAAGTTGGGGGTGGTACTTAGGCTTCATCGTTATTTTTTGTTTCTCCTCCTTTTTTTTTTTCTTTTGTAAATAGTACAATAAAATTTCAGAATGGAATAAAAAAGCTCTAGCGATTTTAAAATTTCAGCATCAGCAACATCCCCAAATGCAGTTGCCTGCATAATTTACAACCACAGCTGTGCAGGTTAAAAGCCTAATTCCTTTTCATCTAAATATTTAGACATGCAAATCCTCTTCATATCCTAAATTTAATAAGCAAAAAAAAATATTGATTCCTTGGCTCAATAATTATAAATTTTACATACAATAATTGTTTTGATAAACAAATACACCATTTCTCTATTAAAGAAGTGATGGTATAGCAATTGAATACAGGATTATCTAGGTCATAATTAAAACAAATTTTTCAAATTTTAATTTATTTTCAATAAAAATACAGCAAGGCATAAAAACATCCTGAAGTAATGAATAATAAATACATAATTTACCATTTTTAAAGAGCAAGCTTTGAAGGAAATAACAGATGTAAAAAGAAAAGGCAGGATTAGAATCAATAGTTTAATCAAGGGTTCTGGCTTATTGATTTCAGTCATGATTTAATCATGGTTATACAGGCTATTTAAATGAAATCTCCATGCTGTGAAAATAAAATTCAGTTCAGTAACCACATCCCCACACCGCCCTGATTCCCAGGACAAACCCTTAGAGGTGGTGGCAAAATAACCCTCAATACTGTAATTACAGGTACATTTATTTCAAGAATCCTACAAATGGTTTTGTTCATGATGTTTTTTACTGGATCAATTCCCAGACTATAGAGAAGTTCTGTTACTTTACAGCTGTAAATCTACTCCACATCTGGGAGTTTGTTTGTGAATTTTGTCATTAAATATACCTGATAACAGAAGCCACTATAATAGCAAAAATGTTGAGAAATACCTATTCTTGGTGAAAGATACACACCAGCCCCACTTCTTACAAAAGAGACTGAAATGATGGAAGTTTTTGCTTAAGATACAAAAACAAAACTAAAAGGATAAAATAATAATAATATTTTTTAAAAAATTAACTGAGAACTTTGACTTATGGTACTAAGCCAATTATCATTCTGCCCCTAGCCAGAAAAAATTTTGGGGTTTGCTTGTTTATAGTTTTTGGGGTTTATTCCTATAAATGCAAGCCCCAAACTTACGTATTAACCAACACAGGAGCAGCTCTACTAGGTACCTCCAGCCAAGTACATTTTTCCTATGATTTATATGTAATTAATCTTGTAAGAAAGAGGTCAAAAAAACAGGCCTATATAAAAGCAGGAAGATCAGCACTTGAGCTCCTGCTCAGAGTAGTGGGTGATACCTCATCGTCCGTGTTCGGGTACACACAGGAAATCACATTTGACTCAAGTCCCAACAACTCTCCTGCTGCAGAGCCAAACAGGCAACCACCTGCTACCAGCTACTCCTTGGACTTGTGTCTGCCCAGATCCCCAGAAGGTAAATTTCTCATCAAATGCCACACAGTTTCCAGCTACATTAGCAGAAGAAATGTTTTTCTATGAAATACACACACAAGCATTTATATGTAAACAACAGAGTGACATTACAGGCAATTCTGCCTTAGCATTTTCTCTACACTTTATTTAAAATAAGATAAGCAAAACCAGAAATATCCCATTTGCCAGTGAAACATTTCCATTTGCCCCTTGTATTCTTCCATAGGCTTAATTCATCTAGTGTGCAGGAACTGTATTAAATTAGGTCCTGGGACATTCCAAATTACTGTCAATAAATTATCTTCCTGTCGCAGGAGCTAATTTAACCATCTTAGATTGCTTCAGATAATTTGCAATTCTTAACTATTAACCATTAACAAGTCTCCTATTTTAACATGAAATATCTCTGTTATTAATCCAAGTAGTAAAATCCTCTAATACTGGCCTTCCTAAATCTGTAACTGCAACAGTTTGGTGGTTAGATTGGAAACTTCAAATCAAGGGTGGTAATTCCTCCCCACTTCCTTTCCCTGGTGCTGTGAACAGTCTTGTTGGAGGACTAAATCACAGACAATTGCCTTCGGCCCCTCTTTGCAGAGCTCCTGCCAGGGTCTGCTGCCAAGACACGCGGTGTGCACAGCCTTACCGGAAAAAATGGGGATTACAGATTTCATTCCTCCCTACTCTCAAATACCACTTCCTCCTGAGGCTGAGGATACAGAAGCATCAGCATTTCAATGTAACAATCGCTCGTTCTGGGTCAGAGTTACACACTGTGGCACCAGATCAAGCCAGTGAGAACCAGTATTTTCAGTTCACTGCAAAATTCAAGCACAGTCTCTTAACTACACTTGAGCTTTAAAACACTAATGGCCCATATTAAGCATTTAATACTAGAGCCTTTCAAGAGCTTTGCATGGAATTACCTAAAACAGACTGCTGATAATTTCCCTTCTGGGGCAAGGTACTCTAAGACACAATAGTGCAAAAGATAGAAAATAAATTGGAAGTTGCTGTCTCCAGCCAATGAAGCAACCCTGACAGTAGAGAATTTTTTAACAAGTTAGTTCACACTGAGAAAACTATGAAAACAGAAAGGTATTAAATACAAGTTAAGGAGAGATTAATCAGTTAGTCTGGATGGTTTTCAACTTGAGTAAGGGAGTTAAATACCACCACTTGTATGAAGAGTACCATGGGATTCTTTAAAGATTATTTCAGACTGTGAGTTGTGCTTCTGATCCACAACAAGGCATTTGCAGTAAACAGAGGATGGTGTTAATTTAGCACACCCTACTGAATTACTGAATGAGTCCAAGCCTGCTCTGATTGGGAAAAAAATTACAGAACCTGACCATCCAGTAAAGAATTACTTAAATGTAATTGTTTCTTCTGCCAGAGTTCCTCCTTTGGGAAAGTAATTTTTAATTTTTATGGGTACTATTAACCTTGTTCTGGAACATACTGCTAGGAAAAAAAAATGCCAACTATCATCTGGAATGTGATGGGCTGTCATAGTGTAGCTTCACTGTAGAAGAGGAGAAAAGAACAAAGCAGAAGAGCACTTTCTTCCTGCCCACCCCCCACCACCTCTTGTTCCTTTTTAAGGTTGCCCATCTCCCTACCCTTTGCCATGTCCCAAATCCCCAGGCACTATTCTTTAAACCATATCGTCCCTACTCATGAGCCTCATACTAAGTTGTTTCTGCCCAAAAAGCTCTAAATGTTTGCATCAACTTCCATGACAAAGTCCCAACAGTGCAGAGGGTCAGCAGTGAAGAGGAAGCACAACTCCAGTGCTAGCAAAGGTACTTTGCTAAAGACAATGTATATAGTCAGCCAGTGGCTGCTCTGAGCTCTGGTGAATGTTCCATAAGCAAAATAACTCTTGCCTTTAAATTTAAAGAAATTCTAAATACTAGCTCTGAATCTACACTGCTGGGCAGAGATATAGGGAGCTTGTAGCCCTCATGGTCAAATAAGCCCTTTGCAAAGCGCCAACCAAAAGAAGAGTGCAGTACTTAGTGCAGACAGCAGCCCCATCCTCCTCCCAAACACACACACACACACACAGAGCTCATGTGCCAGCTCTGACCCTACTCACATGCTCAGGCTGCCATCAGAACCAAAGCCTGTGCAAAGATTTCTAACCCTGCCCACCTCCTATCACCAACACAGGACACAGCCAAAGCTTACATGGGACAGAGGTTGGCACCATAGAGCATTTCTCCCTCAAAAGCAGGACAGTTAAATTAACAAAACTCTACAAATTACACATCAGATTTTTGTTTTTCTCAAGACACTGCCAACAGTGTTTGCAGGCTCCAGAGCATATCTGCTTTTCAAGACTATTTTTTTCTGTTTAAAGGAAAGTTTCTGATTCCTAAAACTGGAATTCTTGTTTCTTCCCTCTCTACCAATAATCACCTAAACATTCATAAATATAAGAAATTAATCTAGTTACTACATATTTGCTTTTAGGTAGTGGGAATCTTTTCCACCCATGAATTAAAGAGTATCCTTAAAAAGAGCAAAAGTTCTTTGTGCAAATGGAAACTCAAGTCTCCCAGGATCAGTCCTCTTTCACTTCTTGCTTAAAAGCTGTAGAAAACTGAAAGGACAATCCCTGATGTTTCACTATACTTGCAGGTCTAAAATGTTTGCCCTCTGAATATGCCAACACTGCAAATAACTGGGTAGAAGCTAATCACTCTCTGGGCTTCATGATAATTTATAAATACCCAAAGCACCTCGCTGGTACATCCACATAGCAGTACAAATTGGTCTGCTTGTAAATGGTTTCAGCTACCTGCCAGCAGAGAGAGGAAAAAGAATATTGATAGCATAACTTGGCAGTTATGTAAATTGGACAACTAAAATGATCCCAAATAATCTCTAAGTCCTTCCTATCCCCACAATAAAATTCATTAATCCTCCCTTTTGTAAATAACCTTTGGCAGCCACGCAATTTTTTTGCATCTGTCACTAGAAAAGGAGTCAAAGAAAAGGGAAGAAAACAGATTTTGAAAGTTGGCACTCATTCTGTGTAATTGGTTTTTTTTCTGATTACTAACAGTTGAAACCAGGACACTAACAATTTTTGATGTTACTGTTTTAAAGCTATTTGTTATGCATAAATCTGCTATTTGTTTCTAACATACTGGTTGTAATTTTCTAATTATTTCTGACTTCTTAGCTTTTTATTAGCATAAAAAACCATAATATTTAACTTTTCTCCATAGCAATAATTAGGAATTTACAACCCCTCATAGATATCCTGTCAACACAAACTGGATGTAAGCAAGTTTTAAAGTGAGTGGTAGTAAGTTTTTTAAGAAAAAACATAAAAAAGCTACCATACACATAAAAAGCTATCAAAGTTTTGTATGAAAAAATAATTTCATCCAAGAACTAGACTGCATAATTAAGCAATTCAAATCTTAGTTACAAACTTATTTTAATTAAAGGTAATCTGACTCATTTGAACTAAGTAAAAATTTAAGTCCGACAACATATTTGTACTCATTTTCTAAAATACCCATCGCTTCTCCACAGTGGCTGATCAAACTTGCTAGTGAAAAATATTTTAAGTAGGCAACTTGTAATACAGCTATGGTTTATTTCTGTCAGAGGCTGACTGCTGAAGTGTGAAAGAAACTCATTAAAAACTTCTCACTGTGATTCTGCATTATAAGGAAAAAAAAAGGAAGAAAATACTTAATGAAGAGTACACTTAGCCTGAAGACACATTCATATTCTGCTTTTCATTTTATACTATTTCAGTAAGCAATTAAAAGACAGCAATTAGTCACAGAAACACTATTCATACTGGTCATACTGGGAGATTAAACACTTCAACACTGATTTTATGTTAATATTATGAAAGTAATGAGGGAGATCAAGATAATACAGCTAAATAAACAGAAGGATCTCTTACCTTAATCTTAAGACAAGATTCACTGCACATGGAACTTCACTATATTCCTCACTAACAGCAGGCTGAGACTATTAGAGAAAAAAGCGAAAAGTCTTTTAAAGGATGCCAAAGGAAAAAAAAAATCACAAAAAACTTTCGATGCTAACAGTCTGAAGTTAGCAGAGAATATTTAACACATTCCCTAACTCTCAGAAACCCTTTAAACACTTTCAGTACACAGTCTAAAATACAGCTGATACCAATAAAACTCCCATATTCCAATTACAGAGAAACAAGTAATAAATAAGGCCTGCATTAGAGCACTGAGTATAGGAGCTTATAATCCACCTTGCATCAAAGCAACAATTACCTATTAAATAATATGCACACAGAGAGAATTCCAAACTGCTACTCACATTATTTTTATGTTACAGTTTTGGTTGTTAAGGAAGTTGTACATCTACCCATATGCACGGAACTAGCAGCATATCAAAGCAGGTATCACAGCTCAGAGGATGTCTTTCACAGAGAAAAATCAGAAACACTGATATCTTTCACATTATCACTCCTCCCTCACACTGTGATATCCTCCCCAGCTCTCAACTAAAATTTGTATGAAGCCTCAAGCAAAAGTGTATCCTACATACAGAATGCACCAGGCTCCTCTACCCTACTGTGATTTCATACCCAACTTGGCATATTGTCACCACTCACAGAACAGCCTGTTCAAAGGTTACAAAGGGTTCAAAAGCCCTCCCAAAATAAAGACTTGCATCACAAATTTCATTTGACATTTCATTTTTTTCAACAGTTTTCCATATCAAAACTATTAAAAAGTTACTTAAGATTCGTAACTTATTATCTGTATTTTTAGTAAACATTAATGAATATTTGGGAAATTATTTTTCACAGTCACTAAAATGAGAGCAGGATTTTTTTCTGCTTCAATTAAATTCCTTCCATTCATATAAGCTAATACTATTATTTCTGCATCTTCAACAGACGTGTTATGTCAGTGTATAGGAATGTGCATCCCAAAGACCCAAGAGGCACCCACCAACAGTGACAAGATGCACTACTCTTACTCCCAAGTCATCTTCTAGAACATTTCAGGAAAAAATCAACAGAAGACTTCAAGCAGAGACTTTTTTCTCCTTCATAAAGTAAGCAACTTTTTTATTATGAGTTACCTGTATAAACTGAGGGACAAGCAGTAGAACTCTCAACATCTAAGACAGAAAGACTGTGTGGTGAAAGTCCTTCTTTGTACCCAACTTACATAAGGTAGCTCAGATGCTGAAGAGCTGTGTAAATTAGGTCTGCAATGGAGAGACTGGGGTCATCACAGGAGCTAACAGGACTAAATCTGGCAGGAAGCTGCTAGGCTTTTAGAAGATTTCTCTGACGCCAATGAAAATCATAGAATCTAAAACTGTTGAAGAATCTAAAGCAGGTGAAGTGGCAAGGGTCACCCACACAAGGAACAGACATTTTAAAAGACCATTTAGTCTGTAAGCCACAATCCTATTAAACAATTGTTTATAGCAGCAATGCTTCCCACTCTCAGCACAGGGCTATGAAATTCTATGCAGTATTTTGTTCTTCTGAATTAATCTAATATGCTTCAGTACTGAACTATTTTACTGTGTATGGAAGGAAATATTTTAATTATAAGCTACATGTCATGATACAGATCCTAAGAAGAAAAAATTATTTGGAGATGTTCTGGCTACTCCAACGCAGCCTTCATTACCCTGACAGACAGCAATTAGTGTGATCCAGTTACAAAGACTCATTTAAAACAGCCAAACTACCTATCTTCATGAATTCTCCTGGGCACAAACACAACATGACTTCTAAATTCCTATCCATCTTACCCACTGTGTGCTGAAGTTCATTGTTAAAGGCACAATGGCATACAGCTCTGTCCTCACAAGCACTTGCCATACAAGGCTGCAGAACAACACTCGCACCTCAATTCACATTTATAACAGCAGACATGAAAAAGAAATCCCTTCACTCAAACACTTGGAAGAAAAAAAAATTGATAAAGACATTTTTACCTCTGTGTTCTCCTCCTCTTTCAGTCTTCGTGACTGGAAAACAAATGCAGTGAGATGTGAGCTATGCAGCTTTATGCAACAAATATCCAGAAATACTAACAATTAACATAGACAGAATATCTTGCAGAGTATAAATGTCTTGCCACAAACACAAGGTACCTTTTCCTGAGAAATAGCAGCTTTGCCTTCCTCACTCTTCTCATCCATTTCATCATCACTCCATTCCCAGTCCCCATCTTCTGTTTTATGGAGGTGACCACTGGAACCTGGCACTCGTCTGACCTACCAAAATATTGTTTACTATTACACAGATATCTTCAGTCTTTATTTGTGTTCTGGTTAATCAGCAATTATTTGCTATTTTTGTTCTATGTGCTTTCATTAATTTGCTGCAGGAGCCACTAGCATATTCTAATAATATCTGACCTCCTTAAGCCAGTGGGAATAGCTAAGCTATACAAAATTCATACAGGGCAACAGGGCTTGGATATATTTTACTACCACTTAGGAACACGCTCAAGTAGATGACAACTGCTCGCTGCTTGAAAGGAAAGGAAGCTATTCAAGGAAGCAGAAGTTACACAGACAAGGTTGTTCTTGGGACACAAGTCTCAAAAATTTGATTGCTCTGCTAAAAAGCTTTAAAACGTGTAGAGGTGTTAAGAATACCTTAACAGCAAAGTTATCCTTATGAAAAAAAAAAAGCAGCAGCCGTATGCAGCCTGAGGAGGCAGGCAGGCAGGCATGTATCACCCTAGACTAGCTGGGCCAACTCCTGTAGATAAACAGACCAATAAGGCATAATAGGACTATCCTGCAGCTAAATCTGAAAATCAAATACTCTTATGGTGCCACATTGCTCTTCTTCAGAGCCAGACAATGTGCTTGATTTTCCCCGGACCATGTTTAGCCCACAACCATTCATCCCACAACTCTTCCCACACCTATGCATTTTGAGACCCTCGAGATGTCTGGAAGCACAGCACAATAACCAGCAGCCCCGATGGTGCTCAGATTAGAATCAGTTTCTCTAATTATTTCACATCACTGAACCAACATACAGTTCCCAGTGCAGAACTACAAATGCTTGTGTGGGTAAGCTCCACAGTGCTATAAATTTGTAAAGCTTAAAGGATTTCCTCCTGCTTTTCAATTTTAAGGAAAAAAAGTTATTTCAGAAAACTGCCTGTACATTGGTAAGAGAATAAAAGGAACAAAACATTCACAGCACACAGAAGAAAGAGATGATTTGGCAGAAAAGCTGTTTCAGGCCAAAAACAACTGTTGGAGAAGATACCAGTAAAAATAACTTTAAAAAATATCTAACTAGATGGTCTTAGCACAAAATTGAATATCCTGTTTGCCAGTACCCACAGCATATACAACTGCCTGGTTCAACTTTGGTTTTGCAGATTCCCATCTGTGGTGTTTCGATGTCTTGCATAGTATGAACACTGATCAGCTTGGTTCTACATTCTGTTGGTTGGTGGCAGTGATGGAAAACACAAAAGAGGGGAAAAAATAAATATAAAAATCAAATTTCTGACTAGAAAAATTATGGTGTTTTTCAACACAATGAACTTAAAAGAAAGACTAAACTGGTATTAGTCCTGCTTTAAACCCCTCTGGTTTGCTGCAAACCATAATGTGCAGAGAGATGCAGCATGTGACAAATTCCAGCTGCTTCTAAATCCCTTCAGGTACCGTATCAGCAAGATGCATGGCATGAAAATAATATAGAACACTTCAAGTCTGAGACCATGAGCTTCCAAGGAAACTGTAATGCAGGCAATAATACAAGTTTTCCAAAGCAGATTTTCACAGAGATCTGGGCACTTAGCTATTTCTGTACTGGCTTTGGGCCAAGCACACTTTGGAGCTGGCTGGCCTGACACCACAAGAGCATCAGTGATAGGAGTCTTCTTTCAAAACCTTGTCCATACACAAACAGGTATCTTGATGTCTGTCTGGACTCTTTTCCACTCTTCTTTCCTTCACTTCCCAAACACCCACCTGCTCCTCTCCCTTCCCTTCTGCACATGTAAGACTAAACCAGAGGAAAGGGTGAAGTTTTCAGAGCCTCACCGCACTTCTGTATTTCCTTCGGATAGTCCTTAGGATATTCCTCCCTTACATTTCTTCCCTGTACAACCAAATTAGAGTGCCCTACTCAGTTTCTCCATATTTTGTTCTCATTTGTAACTGAGAAGAGGGGAAATCTATGCAGGACACTGGGGGAATACTGTACTCCATCTCTTGATGGACAAATTCTGCACTATTTTCCCTGTTTCCCATACCAAGCTCCTATTGCACCAATTTTAGCCTAGCTGCCTGCAAGCTTTGTAGAAGCAGCTTGTGTGTGTTTGGGAGGGAGGACCAGGCAGACATCAACGGAAGCAGTAGCACAGCAATTCTTTACTCAGCTGCAATCAGCCCAGGCACAATCAGTGGGCTCTTACTGTCTACATCATCAGGGATCAGCACAGACACGAGGTAATCTAGCAGGCAATTTGCCTGCTGCTTGTGGATGTAATTTATTATCCTTCAAGGACTGAGGCAGGCTTTTGTTTAACAGCACAGGCATCTCCCGAATGGCCCTACACAAACCTAGGAGAGGACATCATCCACAACTAAAACCATGCTTTTCCAGCACAATAGGATATATTGGTTTACAGACACATTCAAACACTGCATCCTGCACTAATCAATATCTCTTCTGCTTCCATTTTCAGTTGTTTTGAAGACTTATTCTAAACAGAATGATTTTAATGGGGCTTAATGATGCTTGCATCATTTGCAGAGAGTTCGGGGAGAAAACTTTACTGATGAAGATGGAGTGCATTTCAAGTTTTTAAATAGACTGCCTTTAAATAAACAATAAACAAATGGCTCAAGGACAAGAAACATAGCACAAAGCAAAATACCGTGTTAAATTAAAGTATTTTCTTGAGAGGTTTCTGAAAGCAGAAAAACAATTTTACTGGTAGTCTGTTTCAATCAGACTGATTCCCACCAGCACACATGTTCACAGGAAAAAAATTACAATTTCAGCTAGAGCAAAGTACCTAACCTATTCAACTCTCAAAAATGTGAAGTTGTTGTCTACAAGGTTTTTTTAATTGGTGTGCGTGCTTAACACTTGCAACGCTTGGTGAACTAATTTGCACAATTTTTTTACTAACAAGCCTGGCTTTGCTATCTGAGTTCTGGTTAAAGCCACAAAGAATCAGTCAGATATGGAGGGCATGTACCCTACCTAGGTGAAAGAAAGAGCACAAGTGGCACACCACGTCTGCAAATAAACTGTCTCTGTTCATCGTAAACATCTAACTCTAGTATCAGATATTGGATGGAAATATATATAATTTATATAACATATTAAATTTCTGTTCTGGCTATCATTTGAGATACTACTGATACCACAGGCAGACTGATACCACAGGCAGCATGCTTGTGTTTCACTCCAATAATTACAGCATTAAGGCAATTGAGAATATTCTATATATTTCTACTGATACGCTGCTACAGGTCTTTCATTTTACAGAGAGAAATAAAGCAGCAAGCAAATGAAGCTATTTATGTAAGGGCACAAAGCAAATCCAGGACAGAGCATGGAACCAAAACAAACTTCTTGTGTATCTACAAAAATAAGAAGCAAGTTGGTTTACATTTTAAATTGCATGCAGTAGCCATACAAAATGCAATTTCCCCATCAGTTTCAGTCAAAACACATAACATCAGTAATTCCTTATGCTAAAATTGTGTATATCTCAGGAAGTATTTCAGAGGGAAAGGAAAACAAATTAAAATATGCTCAATTCTAATTTGGATTTTACTGATTAAAAATCTAAATGATCCTTCCAAAATAGGAACTAAACAATCATAAGTTTAGCTAATAAAAAAAACAATGAAAGTTCAGTTTTACAAAACAAATTAACACATATTAGAAAACATATTTCGCATAAGTCAGAAGACACCAGAGAATAAAAAGTTAATTTGAATGACTGGTAGATAAACTACAGCCAACAAAAAAGCAGCTCAGAACATCATAATGTACAACCAAAAGCAGTTTCTAGGAGGAAAAGCTTAATAAGCCACTGTCAACATTACCCCAGCTGCAGAAGAAAGACATTATGAACATCAGTTAAAACAGAGAATGCTTGGACAAATCAGTGTGTGAAGAAAACATGATCACCACAGAATATTAAGCATTATATTAGAAGTAGTAGTATTGTTGTATAAGTTGTTCCTGGTTAAAGCTTATTGAGGAACACAATACAGTCACAAACATTGAAGTATAAATTAAGCTGCTAACAGAACTATTTGTCCCCACTTTTTTAAAGCAGGATACAGATAATTTAACATTTCCTGCCATTAACACCATGCACTAGCTTTCCACGAGAATGTGTGTTTACAGATGAACATAGCAACTGTAAATCCCACCCAAGGAAGGTCAGCCCTAATCACCCTAACAGAGAGAGAATTCCATCAGCAGAATGCAGAAGCTGCCCACATTTCCCAAGGCTCCATGAAAAGAACGCTACAACACAGGGAAGCAAAACATAAATTGTTGTCTCCTAGGCACTGATGTGCTCGCTATGTGTAGATGTTAGAGACTGGGGAAAGAAGAATCTATTATTCATTACTGATTCTTTAGCTGCTGCACTCTCTTTACAAATTCATTTTTGTTAAGTGACAGCAAAGGGAATGAACACCTTCTGAACACTAAGAATTTTCTACTTCCTTATTCACAATTGCTCAAAACAGCAAAGAACTGGGCCCACTTACAGATTTATTATTTTATTTCAGTGTCGAAATTTAACAAATAAATAAATTAAAAGGATACACTGTGGGATACCAATGCAAACACATAAAGAATTACTGCATTTCATACATAGTATAGCACATGATCTTAGACTACATTACAAATCCATTCTGCCAGTAAGACCAATATTATACATCTACTGTATTTTTCCTCATTCTGCAGGAAGATGACTGAACTAGTAACACTGACTTTCCCACTATCTGAATTATTTAAGGTCTTCGTATTGAAGCTCTGGCAACTGAATATTTGCAATGGAGTCCTGGATAGATTTAAACCAGCATTTTTAAACTTTGTTCCACAGAAAGAGTATGGTGACCTGAAAGCATAGGAAGTAAGATGCATTTGCATAAGCAAAAATTGATGGCACTAGTAAACATTAGTACTGAGTATCATGGAAGGTGCCTTGCCACCCTCCATATACAGGTAACATAGAGCCCAAATTGAATTTGTTCCTGAACTCCTGAAGAGCAGCAAATGTGTAGATTCCACACATTTAAAGCACATCTGCAAAAGTCTTTGTGGAACCCTGACACTGCTTCCTATTAATTTCTAACAAGTGAATAATCAGTGCTGTTGCTTGTTTTTTGCATTTGTGTATCTCTACAGAGGGCAATCTGTACTTTTTTATTTTTTAAACACATATCCTTCCAGAAATAATGCAGCTTAGCTTTATGTGAAGATAAAGTTGTCTTTTATTTTACCACGGATACCCTTCAGCTACATATGCTAGTACAGTAGTCAAGATACATCCAATCCCACATGCACCTGAGTGCAGTAATGACAAGGTGGTTATTTAAAAACCTCACCTTTTTAATTTTCTGCAGTCTGTCCTCATAAAAGCTTAAATTTGACTTTCAGGCAGAAAAAAAGAAAGACCAGTCAACTGATGCTGTATACCTTCACCTCACGCTGGTTCTTATAGGAGACTGTACTCCCACTGTTACACAGATCCCAGAAGATCTTATGGAACAAATATACTCTTCAAAGTATGAATACTTTCTTAGTAATTGATAAGGTGAGGGTTTTTGCATAGCCAGTGCTCCCCTCCTTTTTTTTCTTTTTTTTTTAAATTACACATTTCAGGAGCTTCACTTCTCATACAACTTCATGGGAAGTATTTATAAAACCAGTTCCCATGCCAGTTCCATGCTAGTTATTTTATGGAAAGAACAATGATGAGGAATAGGACATTACTGAACAATTTTGGTTTTAGCACCACACTTTGCTCTGTATATTTTTCTCTCAAAAAAATCCCTAGACCAGTTCCTTCCATATACAGCTTAAACCTATGGAGCAAACAGATTTTATAATTTTTACCTTTCACCATCTTGCAAACCTTTCCTGAATGTTTCCGAAGACAAAAAAGCAAATTTCAATCTCCACCCCTATGCTTTTTTTTTTATTCCAATGCAACAAAGAAAATCAGCCTATCATTGTGTATCCAATCATGGCACAAGCATTTTGCTTAAAACAGTTACATCTTTAATCACAGCTTAGCACCTGAGGTTAAAGGCATGAAGTCATTTTATACAATATATATTAAACCAAAAGAACACTGGTCTTTTTGCATAAGAACACCTGCACTGTAATCACATTTTTGAAAAAAAAAACCAAACCAAAAAAACCCTGAGGTCCAAGACAGCACATGAATTCCCACATGTTTACATCACCCTTTGTTGAAGAGTTGAAGCACTACCTCAGGAGAAGGCTGGTCCCCATCCAACCCAGCCTCACAGGTCAGGTGAACATCCTAACCCCTTCACTGCTGACTGTTCTTAACTCCTCTGAATTCATTATATTGTGAAGTCTTATTTTTATACTGATGGAAGCCACAAAACTTCTGCAAACTTGAATGCATTTTATGCAATTCCAACCCTTGTTTTTTCTCACCACAATTTATGGAGGCTATCATTATTAATGGGATGTACTACTACCTTTGTAAAAAACACTGGCATTTCTGCTTCTAGAACTCAAAAGGTGCTAAGATATCACAGTAATTTGGTGTTAGTGTCCCCTCCTCTTAAACCATTCTGCATGCTGCAAATATCATCATGGAAAAAAACCTTAGTCTTTCTTTGTTTCTCCCCCTACTTGGAAAAAAAATTAGACAGAACTTGCAGTGTTTCATACTCACACGCAGAAACTATTGGAATACTCCCTAGAGGAATCAATTACACTGTCAGCTTAAAGTCAAGAAATGTAAGATCATTATATCTTTCTTCATGAAAGAATACTGAATACAGGAGTCTGATAATTCTGCATTGAACAGGACTTCTTCAGCTTTCTACTGGTTCTAGAAGAGCACCCTTTTTAAGGGATAACACTGCAGAAGTCAACAAAAAACAGATCTCTGTTTAAAAAAAAAAGACCATTTGCTTTAAATATTTATGGTACAGGTTCATTTTTATAAGCCAAACAGTATCATGCTTACATGATGACAAGTGGGACACCCAAGGGCATGGCCATCAATTGAGAAGACTGCCACGAAATCTTACCTACGCTCCCAAGCTAGAAATGGAATACAGCGGAGCTATCAGTGAGAGGAAACGAAGCCATTATTAGCTGAAGGGAGAGGGGATGAGGGAGCACATTCCTGCACCCCTAGAGGAAATGACGAGAAAAGTACCAGTGAATGTATCAGTGTACCAAGTCCTCACCCACTCTGGGGGATTCCTTGTCCAACACCCTCCCCCTTTCCACTCTTCACCAATTCTTCTACTGCTGGGATAATGCTGCGTAGAGACAGCAAGATGCAGTGGCTCAAAGTAAGACGCTATTTTGTTACCAAAACATCTTGTTTACAAGTGCAGGTATTCCCTGAACTCCTAATTCTGCTTTCCTTAAACATGAGGTTTTACCTAAATACTGCAACACACTTATTATCTCTGCTTTCAGCCTGAGTCCAAAACTGGAATCTGATTTTGGTTTGAGAAACTGCAGTTTTGCTGAAATTCCTGTCACATGAGAAATGGGCAAATTTAGTAACTCAGTACGATTTTTGCTTTTCAGACATTATTTCTCCACTTATTAGTTCCACTACATAAACTTCATTACTGAATGTTATTAGCTGCAAATAATTCTTTCATTCACATTTTAACAATAGTCCTTTCAGGCATGAACGTGCACCTGTGCTGAGGAGGATGTTTTCAATTAATTCTGCAGAGAAGATACATTGCTCCACAGAAGTATCACTTCGCCTCAAACACGCGGAATCTCAAATGGCTATCAGGCATGACCTGATGGCTAATTCACACCTCAAACACAAGGAATCCCAAATGGCTATCAGGCATGACCTGATGGCTAATTCACACCTCAAACACGCGGAATCTCAAATGGCTATCAGGCATGACCTGATGGCTAATTCACACCTCAAACACAAGGAATCCCAAATGGCTATCAGGCATGACCTGATGGCTAATTCACACATTCGGAGAGAGGCTCTTTTTTATCCTCTTTCTTTTCCCTGCCTGCTTCCCTCCACCCTTCCAATCAAATTAAGGTGCCAAAGCCAAGAGAATACTGGCAAGAATCAAAGAAAGAAAATCAAATATACAGCAAATTGGCGAAGTAACTTAGTACTCTGAAAGATGATGAAGAAAGATCCAGATCTTTAGAGCTTTCTTTCCTGCTTGCTCTGATGAATGCACATCATGACAGTGAATCACTACTAGAAGACTTGCCACTAGAGGGATCACTAGATCCACCTTCATAATCATCATTCTCCAATTCCACCATGCTTTTCTACCATCCAAGCTGTTTACTTTCTTAAAATAACCAGAGGTGAAAAAAAAAGAAGACAAATACAACCTCATGTAGAGCTTTCATAATTCAGTAGTAGAAACCTCTTATTATAAGGTAGATTTCACTGTCAGCATTAGAGACACATTAAAGAATATTTAGGAAAACAGTCTATTACTGTAGAATTCAAAGAAGAAATTACTATGACTTTCACTTACTTTCAAACTCAGAGGCTTGAAAGTACCATTTCAAGGTGAAATTCTAATTTCTACCCTTGTCTATTTTCTCCAAGGTTTCCATTTGCTTATGTACATAAGAGAAATTACTGTAATACACATTCTGCATTCCACACAGATTTTAAAGAGACCTGAATTTATTCAAGACATTTTTAGAAATACTACAGTGATCAAATTAAAACTTGAGTGTAGTTCTCCAAAAAAAGTCATAATTAACATGAAAATAATTAACAGAGAGCTGCAATTTTTATAAAATCCAATTTTCTGAAACCCCACTGTTTCTATTTAGCCAGCTATCAAGAAGCAGCATACATTCAACCAGTCTACAGCATTTAAAATCCCAGAGCTAGAGGGAGACTCGCAGCCTGTGCCTCCAGACACAGCTCAGGCAGGATGGATCCCGCCGGCTGCACAGCACTGGATGTGGCTGCCCTCTGCTGCCAGTAAATCCCACACAGCCCTGCTGGGATGCGCATCCCTGACACTCCCTTTCTCTTCACATACTGTCTGACTTCAGCTGCAGATACACTGTTGGAATAACCTCCTCATGGAGCTGTTTTTCAGAGCTAAACAGAAACGAACTATTACTGTTCCAGCCCTTCTTTCTGCTCTGCTGGCCTTAATCCACTTGTGCTGGTTAAAACCTTGAACTTTTCAGCTCCAGCTATAATTTTAACTCCTTGAGCCAAGAGCACTTTTCAGCTAAATTAAGTTTCCTATAATATCACTGGGTAACACCATCTCAAGGATGTCCTGCTTCACCTGTACCTCCCTTGCAGCTCTCCCCAGGAACTTGCAAGAATATCACTAGTATCAAGCACAAGTGCAGGGGGAAAAGGAGTGTCAAAACAAATGGAACATAATTTTTTTTGGTACTGTACTTGTAAAACCTTTACAAGGTCTAACCAGGAAAACATACTTACTTTACACTTTCTTCAGATTCTTGAGCCTGGGCTCTTTTTGTTTTTAATTTCCCTTTTTTTTTTTTTACTATGATGGCTAAATATTTAATTTCTCCACATAAAAGCAAAAATTCTCACATACCTATTCCTAAGTCTTTAAGCAAATGGTGGGAATGCTGCTTCTGAGCCACCTTGCTTTTAGAGAATCCTCTTTGTAATTCATCTGTCTGCATGGCTTTCCTGACAAACTTCCCAAAAATACACAAAATTACAAGTAATACACACACATGTTCCCAGAACTCCTTGTAACCTTTATGAACAAAGACAGGCAGAAAGGATGTCTTTTCCAGAAAGGAAACCCCATGACACAAAGGTGACCCAAGCTAGCCAGCTGTTGCTGCCTGAATTGACACAATATCGATTTGGCCTATAAACTGGGAAAGTTATTAAATAACAACTAATTCCATTGAGACACTCGCTTAGGCAGCTATTCCAAATCCAAGAAATGCATTCTGGTATTGGATGTCATGCAAGTGAAATGTTTGAGGTTTAATTTCTCAGAAGGTAAACAGGTAAAACCAGCACCTTCCTGCACATTTTTAGTGACAGAAAACCAAATCCTTACAAAACAAGCCGATATAATAGGATTATCTTCTGCTTATTTCCAAGGCTTACTTCCTGATCAAAGACTATCACCAGCATCATACACACCCAGACTTCCTTTATCCTGTCTTGATTCGTTAATCACGAGTCCTTCAACAGCACTTTTAAGAAAATCCTCCTCCAGTTCTGCCAGTTTCAACAGCTTCAATAAATGCCAAATGCTTAAAGCTACTGGTCTAATCAGAGAAGTTCTCATTATACACCAACCCCACATCAGTCCATGCTCAAGATGGTTTTGAACAAGTCAACAGGTCATGAACACAACATTAGCTAAGGAGCAGATCAGTGCAGTTACACAAGAGACAGGGACTCACTGCAAAAATGAATTCTGAAGTGGAACCATGACAGCCCATGGGCTGGAACAAACCTTCCAGTAGGGAACAGGGCTACTTTTAACAACTAAGATGAATCATGTATGAGCTTTTAAGCTCTGCCATAATAAGTAATCCAAGTTATTTCAGATATGCATATGGATATCTGAAGTACAAAGGCACTCAGCTAAGCCATGGGTTGTTTCAAAGCTCACCTACCTATTCTGTAACAATTAGATCCATTTGAGAATGCAAACATCCAACCTCACAAACAGCCACACCAATGGTAAAAGCACCCTATGGAAGAAAATGTGGACAAACCCATACACTGCATGAAGTTCCTTGCATCTAATGGCACAACTACATGCTGGCAAAAACACTAAGCAATCTTCTTCCTTTATTTGAAACGTTAAAACAAAGCTGGTGCAACTGCATGTGTCTGCCCCGTAAAACACCTTTTAATTCTACTACCCACTAATGCAGGCACTGCTTTCTGATTGTGAATTTCTGTCAAATTTACATTTTTGGAAAAAGTGTTTTCATTAAATTTCCCTTCCAACAACTTCTTGAAAATAAAATTACTTGACATGGTGTGAATGGCAATTTTTTAATTTTTTTTTTTAGTAATATTCAACCATTTAAACACAGGTCCACTATTAATTTTTTTTAACTTGTAGCAGTGTTCTGCATAAACTGAACAATTATTCCTCTGCACTGGAGGGCCCTCCCTCACACAAAGCCTTGCCAAACACATATTTATAGTTCAGCTGCTGCTTTCCAGAAAAAAGGTTCCAGTATAGCACATGCCCCTTCACTTTATACATCAACATTATTTAAGTAGCTTTTCTTTAAGCGCAAAGAAAAATTAATATACAATTATATTAACAATCTGAGCTCAAGCTCAAGTTGCTGTTCGCTTTCCAACTCAGCTGGAGTCCAGCTGTACTAACGTACATCACTGGTGGGATGTATCCAGCAGATTAAATCCATTACTGAGGCAAGGAAAAGTTGCACAGGTATGTCTTGCTGAGGTGCAATCATGCTGTTATAGCTGTCCAGGATATCTGGGATATAATGATATTTTTCTCATTAAATGCAGGGGACTGATGATTTCTTATATAATGAAACATGACCATCACCCTAAAATAGCTGCACTGAGGAGCTAGAACTCCAACTCATCCATAAGGGCATTTTTAGTGAAGTATAATAAAAACTGGTATCACTCACACTAATCATCTCTTCATGCTGTCACAGGTTTTTCCCACTAATGTACAACTCTCAGCTATAAAAAAGCTTTTATTAAGAGCACAATGCAATACCACCATTCCAAAAATAGAATTTAAGCCCAATTGTTGCTTAGGGGTTTTTTTTGGTTTTTTTTTGCTAGCAGCACTTCAGACAGCAATAAAATGAAATGCAGATACATGTTTTTCCCTGTTGACTTTGTAGAAGTGGCAGTCATGCAGGAGATTTTAAAAATTAAAAAACTAAGATTATAAAACCATAAAATTGACCCAGGGCCTTTGGGCATACAGACGACTTACAGTTATAATTAATTTTTTAGTATGACAAGATTTGAAAACTGACTGTGGAACTCTAAAAGCTGTTTCAAATTTCAAATTGCTCTATTCCAATACAGCAATCTTAATCGCAAATGGAACAACTTAGTGTTCAGTTCAAAATTAAAACTGCTTCAGCATGTGTTAATAAATAGTTTACGTAAACTCTTGGTGAGCTGTTTTATGCCAGCAGTGCACACAGCCCTCATCCAAGCAGGACAGGGCAGGCTGCTCTACCACCACACCACCTCAGCAGGCAGAAGCACAGGCTGTCAGGGCTCCTACATTTATACCCATGACAAAAGTGTGGCTTCAGAGCACATCCCTGCTTACCAAACCACACTGAGCTTGGACCATTCATCACAGCCTTCTCTGCAGCTCTTCTTGATACCAGCAATGCTCTCAGAGGTGAGCAGTCCCTTTAGTGAAACCCACAATTGCCAGTAAGAAGTTGCACGGTGTAGCACTCACTCCTGTGGGTCAGCACCAGTATATATCTAACCAGGTCCTGCACAAGAAGAGGCAGGACATGCTCCTCCTGGATGAGTGGCTCAGCATTATCCTTGATTACTAGGCTAGGGCAAGGAAGAAGGACATAATTTAAAATTAGCAGAATCAAAAGCAAATGAAACACTGGAACAGGGGGAAGATGTGCACAAACATGTAGCTTACAACCGTAACGTTAAACAGTATTTTAAACACACAGCGACGACGTTGCTTAGTTATCAAATTGGGGTTTAAAGCAGGACACATCTTTACAGCACCAAATGTTTTCCTCACATATACAAGACTCGTGTACCTGCTTTCAGGATTTCACAAACAGACCCGAACTCATATTTAGAAAAAAACAGCCAAGTATAAACTGTGAAGGCAGAAGCAAAACATGGGAACACTATGTCAAGAGAGAAGAATTTAAAGTTAAAACTAAACTGAGGATGGAGTTCTGGGCGACGAGGCAAAGCAATTATACAAGTGGTAAATGGAAGAAAAATTAGATTACCGCAGGGCAGAGCCGACATCTGTACTAGCAGTGGTGCTACAGATCATTAGTCCTAGGCATTTTACACCGAGTGCTACAGAAGATAATTTAAGCAGTGATGACACCAGCTCCTTCCTATCTATTGCCCTGGCGACATCAGTTTTTCAATTACAGGGGTTACTTCTTCCAAGAGCAACCTCTTAGACATTTTACATGTCAATGTTTAAGCAACCAAACTTGACTTACACAAGCTTTTTAAACAAAACCCCAGAGTTTTATTATTAAAGTACATTTATATTTTATGGTGTCTTAAAACAGCAGCTACATGCAAAGTTCTAACAAGTGAATTAAACTTTAAACCCCCAATGAATTTTAATATTGTGTCCTTTAAAAATATAAATAATTCAGCATTTTCAGTAGCTAAAACCCAAATATTTTTTCCATTTATGACATAATTAAAGATGTAGTAATTTGTCTCCACCATTGTATAGCTTTGATTTCTTGAAATTCACACCTCTTTCAAATTAGAAAGAATTGTCAAAAAAGTAATTCAGAAAATTATTTCTGGTGGTGTACAGGAGGCTATCGTGCATTCCCTTCACAATTCCAAGTGCTATGTTATCCAAATAAATAAGTACACCTGCGTGCATGCAGAAGTTAACACGCCGTGCCTAAAGCTGGCCCGAGGATACAGCTGGGACACGAAACCTCAGGAGCCACACACTGGCAGAAGCATGGCTGGTACCAGCACATGTCTAAATCACTCCTGCACACCCGAGGTGTAAACTGAAAACCAGAGCAAGGTTTCCTCCAGCTGGATCACTTTTTATGTGGGCATTGCTGCCACCACACGGCCAAACCCTGAACTCCTCCTCCGCCCCTCGCAGGTGCGAACCTGCTCAGCACAAGAGCCCTGCCTCAATCCCTCTCAGTACCCCTTCCTACTCCAGCCTCTCAGAGCCCACCGTCAACGAGTTCCCAAAATTCGAAGGAACTTGAAGCACTCACATCTTGCTAACGGTCTCTTCCAACTACGAGCCAGCAGCTGTCAGAACATTTCAGTGGTGTAGAATTATGCCAAACCAATACTCCAAAAGACAACAGAAAATCGTACAAGCGCCAGTCCGGGTAGCTGCAGCCTAACTGATGTGACTACAAAGGCTCAAACAGCTCCTTGGCTGAAATGCCCTCCTCAAAATATCCCCCCAGAAAGCCTGCTTTTAGAAGGCTGGATTCAGCACACTACTCTGTCACCTGCAGAGGCTCAGCAGTCTCCGAGCAGGTACCTCATACTGAAGAGACATGGTGAGTTAAGTCACGACAGAAAGGGAAAAGGGTGTTCCATAATTTTTCACACACAACAAACAGGAATCTACATCTTAGCTCTTCTGAATTGCTTCATATTTAAAGGTTTTACAATACTTACCTGTTAGGAGTTAATATTCTTGTATTTTCCTGCACATGACTTGGTAAGCTCATTTATACAAATGACAAAGGCACCACAGAAATACCAGAATATGCCACAGCTGTGGGTTTAACTCTGTCACCCGTGGACTAGGCTCCACTGGTCTGAAAAATTCAGCAGCACTCTTGCAGAGTTTCGTCCTGACTTTTTGGGAATAACATTTGAAATAATCCAAAGAACCAGGCAGTTGCCAATAAATACCATTTATAGTATCTTCACCCTTTCTCTAGGGGATCAATGAAGATATGAATTCTGCAGTTTATGAACCTGTATGTTTGCAGGTCACCTTTTTTTCTCCACGACTACTTCCCCTGTAGCTTTCTAAGAGGAAGTGAGAAAAAAATCATATCAAGTATGACGAACGTCATGTATCATTTTGACAAGGCCAGAAGAGAAGTCAAAATGCCTCAGGGCTTCCTAGAGAAAGCAAGGCTGCAGAACACATTAATTCAACATTCACTATCTCTGAAGACTACATTAAAAGAATGGCTCAGTTAGCCAACTAAAAATGTAAGGCAACTGAGGAGTCCCTGCTTTCTCTTCCACACCAGTCAAGAAAAATATGTGAATGCACTCACCTTTTTTGCTCTTTGTGCTATATTGGGTGTTCTAGTGAGAAGCTTTTCAATCAGGTATTCTCTATTCTGCAAAACCAACATTTGTTAAGTTAAAAATCATTACGAGGAAAGAAGAAATTTCACATAGATTTTAAGGCAGAGCAAAATTTACTCGTAGGGTTAAACGTTTTACCTTGGCTTTCTGGAAAAATTTGCATTTTAAAAGTTCTGCTGCTGTGGGCCTGAAAGATCAATAATAAATTAGAACAGAAAACAAAGACCCCTCTCAGTGAATACAGTACAAGACGTTAGTTAAATGGTACGTCTCTAATACTTTTGAATTAGTACTGTATGAATGGGGAATGAATGGTAATAGCTACTGAATTAATTCACACAAACTCACTTACCACACATGAAAAAAATTAAGCCTCTCTATGGCAAAAATACCAAAAAAGAGAGAAAAAATATCAGTCTCTTAAGCTGTCAATTCTCCCCCTTTTTTGTTCAGCACAAATGTATTTAACCTTTAAAAAAAAAACCAAAGAAGACAAACAAAAAAAAACCCACAAAAAAAGTCAGGTATTGTTTTCTTTCCCAAATGACTCTACAAATACAACCAAAACTTTGCTCCACAGCAATAAAAGCATAATTACATTTTCCAAACAGCAGCATCAGTACCTCCTATTGGCATTCTTTTACTTCAGTGATGTCAGCAGGTATTCACAAGAAACTATACTGACACTATTAACATGATGCATAAACCAAAGAGTGTCATCAGGACCATCTTCCACTCAAACAGACAAATACAGATCAAAGCAACAGCTGTAAGGTAAAAACTGACACACTTCATTTTTACTTTCGGTTCTGTTTAAGTCAGTTTCAGCATTACCAAGAGATAACCACAATCTCACAGCTACCAAAGTGATTCCAACAACAGGTTTTGTCTCCCTAACTGCAGGGATCCAAAAAGCTACTTATTTAGCCAAAGCCAGACTCTGGTACTGAAGCAGACTGGAGAGAAAGCGAAGCATCTCTTGGGGTGAGATAAAATCCTCCATCATTTCCATTAGGAGCCCATACCACCATCCAGGACTGATTTTGACACAGCTAAATTTAGGGAAGTCAAAATCTTCAAGATTCATAATTTCTACATAAACAGATGTAACATCTGCTCTAGTTTTCCATTTGAATTCCAGCAAGAGATTGAATATAGCACAAACAAGGTAAGAGAGTGAGAAAACTTCAATTTGGAAAACCTCAATCTTTAACAACTCCCAAAATCTGACCTAGTTTATTTCTTTGAGGACAGATCTGAAAAGTAAGTGAGCAAAAGAGGAGTAGTAAATAGTCTGTACATATATATCAGTTCACTCCTGCAAGAAATAATGAAACAACTCTTGACATTAACAAAAAGAATTCAATTTAGACACAGACAGTAGATTCCATAGAGCATATATTTTTCTTCACCTCCAAAGTACCAAGCTCTACAATAAAGGACTTCTGATCAGTGGTTCTATGGAGACCACCAGGCTCAGTAGTAATTCAGACATGTATCTTGGATGAGCAAAAAAGGAAGGGAAACTATTAAAAAGAAAACTCAGCTTCTGTGTCAAAGTTTTAAAGTTCTCAAAGTACAGTACCATCACATCTCATAACATGGCTATGCACATTTAAAAGCTACATTTTAGTAAAGTTTTATCCAAACTAGTGTTCTCCATTCCTCCACCATTAATTGTGCCAGACACTTCTGAACTGGTCTGGACATGCCTTCTGGCCCTGTTTTTCCACACAAGCTGTGGCAATGAATTGCAGCTGAGGACTGTGAGTAGTATCCTTGGCACTGGAGAGAAACACCCACACACAGATCCCCAAAAGAAAAACATCATAGTCTGAGACAACAGCAGTGCAATGCCAGTCCTAGAATTCGCCACAAAGAGCAAGGACTTCTGCCACAACTGACATGATGGTTACTGGAGGGATCTCTGTGCAAAATTACATCCTGGCTTGTGAGAACTGTGAAACATAGTGCTGATCCCCCCGTATAAAAATAATTGCTCTATACCAGAATAGAGTAACTGGCACACACATCTAAGCATCTATCTGCTGGTCTAATTGTTCCATTCAAGGCAATCCTGAGTATGAATGCATCGCATGTGTTTTAGTAAATGTATAAATTCAAATAAGATCCTTAAACACTAATGTTTCAACACTGATGCCTTTACTGCACGTCAGGTAACTCAGCATCATGTATTCAAGGAGACAAGAAAAAGTCATTTTATTTACTTCTCATTACTCCATACCAATTTAATCTTGCCCTGAAAATTGCTGGATACTGGAAACTAAAAGAAGCTTGATTATCAAGAGCTTGATTATCTATTATTATTATTATTCATTCCTATCTGTAAGCAGCCAAACTGGAGCACTAAGCTTAAAGCACCAGGATTTGCTACTAAGACCAACAAGGGTAAGGGGTTTGGGAATCTGAAAGCAGCACACAAGTGATCTTTGAGTGAAACAAAAACTCTCAAGTATTTCAAGAATAAAGATGTTGCCACAATCCTTTTTCTTAATTACACTGGTTCTCTAGTATTCCTGCTGTCACTTTTTCGATTTGGCTCCCTCCTAACCACATCCTGGACTTAGGCTAGCATTACCTCAGGAAGCATACACCATAAGCAACACATACAATCAGGATTTCTCTCTCAGAACAATCTTTCCTCAGGAACAGTAGCTCTGAAACTCTAGAAAACAGTGATATACTAAATACCTTAGGAAATAATGTTAATTAGAATGTGCTTCCTACAGCTCTTCAGCAAAAAATGCCTACAAAAATGGGTCTGCATAAAAATGAATAAACAAGCACTCAGGGAACTTGGGACCTCAAAAATGGTTTTGGAATAGATGTTTAATACTTTCATTATCTTGGCTATTCAAAAAACATAGCAAGAAAGAACAAACAGCAAAGATACCATGACATGCAATTCCCTACATAAACATGAGGAAAACAACAAGCTTGGGGGCCCTAACTTTACAGTAAAAAAATAAATACATCATAGTAAGTAATCTTCTCTGGAAATACCCTGGTTAGAAGCAACACTACGTTTTTGTCACAAAATGAGAAAAATCAACATAAAATTATTTAGATTTCATTTCTTCTAAAGGCCAAGAGAATGATATATTTGGTTACCAACAGTTCTGCTGATCAATCTGAACAGTCTTGTTAGAGTTGTGCACAGTTACCAAGATTTATATCTTGCTTCAGATGAGAAATTAAGATGTAGAGCAAGGACTTTTGTTTGATTGGAATTTAATTCAATACTGTCTTTAAGTATAAATACATTAAGTTAACAATCACAAGAAGTAACCTTAAGGAGCAGTTAAGAGGCAATTTCTTCTCCCCAGATGGAGGTGACTGAAGGCTGCCATTTACAAAATTCAAATCATACACTTAAAGATTATGTCACTGTAACTTAAAGGAGTCTGTATACTTTTAAAAATAATTCTATTTTACATGGCAATAGTGACCTACCTTTTGGAAGGATCTTTTTGAAGGCATAATGAAATTAGTTTTCTAAAGGATTTGCCATACTTTTTCATCATCTCCTTGTCCTCTACACCTGTCTCTAAAGTGGGAGGGTCATTTTGAAGAGTTAGCATTAACACCTAAAATAAACCCAAAAACGAGGTGTTGTAAGCAAAACCAATTTGAAATGTAGAAATTAAAAGAGAAAAAATACTCCACAGAATGCATCTATTTAGATACCCTGAGTTGCTATTGAAAATGAAGCAGTACTAACTACTAGCAGCATTAATAATACAGCTAACAGCATTAAGTAATACAAAGTGATTGTTACTTTCATAGGAGGGTATTTGTGATAAGGTGCTGCTCCTGTTGCTAACTCAATGGCTGTTATCCCAAAACTCCACATATCGGCCTTGAAGTCATAACCTCGCACCTGAAACAGAACCAGAAGGGAAAACCAAGGTGGTAATGTCTCAAGTTCCAAAATTAAAAGACAAAATGTTTTAAATTTTTTATTGGCATTAGAAATACCTGCTCCATTACTTCAGGGGCCATCCAACAGGGAGTACCAACAAATGTTTTCCTTACTTTGTTACGAGTAACATCGCCTCCAGTTGCTAAAAATGCACTAACACCAAAATCTGGCAAAGAGGAGAAAAGTTGAAATCTGTTAAACTACCAATAACAAAGCAAAAGTTTTACATTTTAGAAATTAAGTCAGTTCCTAAAGGTATACTTATGGAAACGCTCCATTGTAGAAGCTGACCTTTGCTCCACAACAAACTGTTCATGAAATGCTATGGAATAGATGGTATAGTTTTATCAGGGAAATCCACACAAAAACATCCTCGAGTTTAACCTCTCAGTATGTGTCTTCCTGAATAAGGTTGCAAAGGACTCCAGTACGTCTGACACTCAAGGTTTTCAAATATGCACTTTGTGTCAAGGTTTGCATCTGCTGTTGTTCAAAGACAAGGAGCTGCTTCTGCATAGCAACTAAATACGAACATGATTTGAACAAGAGGGAATATCATATGTAATTTAAATTCTTACAGGAATTTGACAAATCAAAGACAATCAGCAAAGTCATTAATAATATGTATTTAATAGTAGATCAGGACATGAATGGCTTTTTCCAAATTCTAAAATAGAAGGGAAAAAAAAAAAGCTCAGTGTTCTGGTAACCCATTACTACATCAGTGACAGCTGTATGGGAGAGGAAGGCGTGTAAGTGGAAGAAAGAGCGGGTTCCCAATGTATGCAGAAATACTGCCAATTTTGAATGGAGCTATATGAAGAGTATTTTCAACTGTACTATTTACAATCCAGCTATACTGATATAGAGTAGTTTACTATAGACTTCAATTTATTTCCTACTGCTTTCCTACTGGTACCTGATTTTAAGGTTGAAAAAAAAAGCACTCCAGTAACTGCAGAAAAATGTAGTTTTATCATTATTTGACACTGGCATATTAAAGCCCTTAAAATACATGTTTACATGGTACTTTGAAAGTATCATTTATACAAAAATTACAAGTTCTGTCTATAGTAATTTTTATTACCGAGGGCTTTCAGTGCTCTGTCACCCACCATAGACTGTAGAAGGCCTGGCACTGTGCTGGGAGAACAGGCAGGTACCACCACCTGCTCCCTCTGTTCTCCAGATAATCTGATAATCTGATACCATCTTGAGAGATGGGATATGAGCCTTGCTCTTAGGAGACCAAATAATTCGATTCTTACAGACTACAGCTCAAGAAGCACATCAATGCACTCAGAGGACGCTGAAGATGCTAAACTGCATCCAACAGACAGTACTGCCAGACAAATGGCCGATATGCCAAAAATAATTCTCAGCAAGATATATCTCATGCATCTCAGTGACTAGTTAACTTATAGTCAAAGTCCTTATGAAGGGCAGTACACACAGATTGCTGGATCCCCAAGAACTATGATGATTACTTGCAGAAAAAATTAACAGAAATATCAGTTTCTAGTATTTGCAAGCTGTTTAAGGTTCATGGGTGGATCAAATGGAAACACTAAGAGGACATCAGAAATTTCCCTTATATATTTGATGGGACACAGAGAAATATTGAATAATTTCTGAGTCAAGTATCATTAATCAAGAATCCTGAAATCTGAAACTGGGTAACTTGTGGCTACAGCACCCTAAAAGGAATAGTTAAAAGCCAACAGAAAAACTTCTGCCCTTGATATCAGTTGCCCTTGGTCCAGCAGCAATTACCTTTTTCTTTTATTTATCCATTACTCTACCACCGCCATTACCTGCTATTTGTACAGAGCCATCCTCACCCAGAAGAATGTTGCCAGCCTTCAAATCTCTAGAATGTACAAACAGGGGTTAGCATGAAAGTGCATACTGCACATTTTATGCAAACAAATAAACATTGCATAATTGAATAGTTTCAAAAGACAGTATTTTCAAATTTAAACCAGAAAAAGGAAGCTGATGTGCAAAATGTAACTGAATAACATTAAAACAGAGCACAGAACTCAAACTCTCACAAATTTTCACGTATAAAAAGACCAGAATTCAGCTTTAGCATAAAATGAGCAGAATTCAGGGATAGTTTTTAAGAAAATAGGTATTTAGGTCAAAAGTCTGTTTTACCACCTTCTACAAATATATTCTCATAAACTGAAAGCTTCCAGAGCTGTAAACCAAGAATTAATGCTTTTTCACATCCAAGTGCACCACTAACAAAAAAGAAAGTTGAAAAAAATTCTCCTCTTCGATCTCTTCAGAGAAGAGACCTATCTTCAAGAAAGGTAAATGTACTGTACATTTCTACCCAATTAAGCTATTAAAGGTCAGGAATCACAGCCATATTTTGCTATAGGGTTTAGTGATGAAAAGTTACTTGGCATTGAATATGTTCAAAATTTAGTACGTGCTTAAGAGTTAACATCCATTTAACACACTCTTCACATGTAATGTTCAGAAGAAAACTTTGTGGTTGGTTTGGTTTGGTTCTTGTTTTTTCAATAGAAACATGC
The DNA here is from genome assembly GCA_013398055.1 of Ifrita kowaldi. NCBI lineage: Eukaryota > Metazoa > Chordata > Aves > Passeriformes > Cinclosomatidae > Ifrita > Ifrita kowaldi. The sequence goes on from VZRS01002118.1 coordinate 605,691, forward strand.
ACCTCATTCTTAATGCACAGTTTAAAAATGCCATACAGAATCTATCATAACAAGACTTGAGAAAATTAATCTTTCCAAGTTTTACTGAATTTACATTACTACTGAAAGGTAACACAACCTGTTTCCTTATATATATATATATATATATAAAAGAATATATTGAACCAACAGAACAAGATCCCTGAATAATTCTGAAAACATCTCCAACTGACAAATGCCACCTGACACAGTATTCCCTGAACTATATCACGGCATTCACCTATAATGTACATGGAAAATTGAAGGTACAGTGTTTCAACTTCAACAGGACTTCTGCACAGTTTAAAAAAGGAGAAATCTCAGATGTATCATATAAATCTCTCTTTTTATCTTAAGGTACTTTAAGAATAGACAAGGGGAATTCACAAATCTGACCTCAAAGAGTCCTATTATCCTTAAAATCTCATAAATGTGCCCTTCACAACAGTATCAGCTTAACAGAATACTGTGAATTAAGGTCTGAGGCAGATCTTTGGCATTCCAGACCAGAAGCCAAAATAACTGTTCTTTATTTATCCATTTATCTCAATTTTCTCTCTGCAAAAGGAGGAAATAGCTCTTGATTTACACCAGCGACAGTTCATTTATGAGATATGAGAAGTACACATAAAGAACAATTACTGTGCTACATCTGTTCCACCTCTATTCTGAGAGTCCTGTCTGCAGCAAACCTGGTTTTAGGGTAAAAGAAACAGAGCTTGAAACAGAGAATCCACTGCAGGCACCTTCCTTAAAAGAAAAATTCACCTCAATAAAATTAATAAGAAGGTCAGAACACACTTCCAACAATGAAACAGTGGGAACAACCTCTGGGTTCCTATAGCAGGTGTGTATAGACCATCCCAAGGGATCTGCACAATTTACATGGAGGAAGTCAGTGGAGAGAGAATATACAGAAGACAGCAATCATTACATGCATATACACTAAGATGCAGTTCCACAGTACCAATCCCAGCTTCAAATGTGGTCATAAAAAAAGGTCTGTAGAGTTGTGATAGATATTTACTGACTACCAGGAAAAAAACCATTTCGCATTCTGACAGGAGTCCCCAAGCACTCAAGATTACAGGTTTACCGTGCAACACAACAATCAAGTACAAAACATGTCCCATAAACTGGAATCAGATTAGGTAGTTGGAGCACCAGCAGGAACAGGACTACAGACCACAGTTCTGGCATACTTATCACAGAACAAACCTATCCAAACTAGAAGAGAGAGACAGGATAAAGACCCAGGCAAATAGTAAATATTAGTGACAAACTGCAACCAAGATTACAGCATCTGCCCGAGCACTACCACTTGATAATTCCTGATCACATTTACAGTATGTGAAAGAGGCTAAACAACTTGCTTAGCCAAGCCACTGCAGCTGAGTAGAATCAACAAGGCACAGTCAATTTTGAAAATGCTTTTCACTATGTATATGCTCCTACCTGTGAATTTGCCCATTCCTGTGTAGATAGTCTAAGCCCTCCAAAACTTCTTTAAGAATTGTTGCTATTATGGGTTCTTCAAGCACACCATTTTTGTGCTCTCCTCTGTTGACAATATACTTAATTATATCAAGCATTGAACCTGTATTACAGATCCAGGAAAGAAAAAAAGCATATACAAAGCATTATCATATCAGATTATTTAGAAAGCTGTATTTCTTCATCCTTTCTATGCTACTGAAATTTAAATCTTTGCATGTATGTGTAAACGCTTCATGTAACTAGCTCTTACAATAAAGCACACCACTGACCCATCCAAACGAGATACAGAGCACTGCTTTTTGGCAAAAATACTGCAACACTTAATGATCCATTAGAGAGATCTGCTAACAGCTTGCCAAGCAACCACTTATTAAAAATTCAGGAGTACCCCATATTTGAACAGATATGTACTGCAAAGATCTTGGTTTATTATCCAGTTTAGATTATGGTTAATGTGTTCACGATGTAAACATGCAGCTGGAGGTTTGGAAGGAGACAAATGCAAAAAAATGATAACATTCCCAGTGACACACAGTTTGACATTGAACTTCTGTTATTATACATTTCAAGGCATTTAATGGAAACATTCAGTTTTTATCCAGGCATTATTCGACAGCTCACAGTAAATTCCTGTCATGAATCACTGGTTTCTCTCATGCTCTGTGCTCGCTTTTGCTTGAACTGACCCATTCAACCAAATGCGACACAACAAGTGTTATGAGCACTTCCACTCCTTGTTTTCCAGCATCATAGTGAAGTAGCCTGCTGCCATCAAGACTAATCTTGAACAACATCGTGTAATAACTAGGACCATCACACCTTCTGTTGTAGCCTCCGTTTTCTAAACTACAAGCACATTAATTTCAGCCCCTTTTTATCCCTCTTCCAGAATTAAATAAGAATTTTATACCATTAACCATCACCATAAAAAAAATGCAATGAGTGTTTGGTTAGCTTAAGCAATAAAAAGGATGCAATACGTGTAATACTTGGCCTAGGATGAATCCTGCTTGAATAAGGAATGAGTAATGCTCATTATGAAATCAGAAATATATGCATTTTTATAAAAATACAGGGGATTCTAGAGAAACTCCATAAAAGATCACACTGACAGAATTGACTTGATTCTAACCAGTTTTCCCTATACAGCCTTAATAGAGAATTTTGATATGTTGATTCAGAATGAAAATTAAATTCTGTTTATGTAATTACTGTATTTCAGTAATTCTTAGCCGGTCCTATGAACACAAATATACAAACTTTGTAAACTTGCACATTCCTGCTTAACATGCCTACATCTCGAGGTTCATCCTATGTAATGTCTACCCCTTTCTCGTTAGTTTAGATCAATGAACTCAAAAGTAGTGCATTAGGAAAAAAATCCTACAATTGCCTTGCAGCTGAACAAGTAAAAGCAGTAACTTACCCCCGCTTAATAGCTTCATAACCAGCCAAAGTTCATCCTTCACCACAAAAGATGTGTAATAGGTCACCACATTAGGGTGATTGCACTGACTCATTGCTTGAATTTCTTTCTGTAAGAAATACAAAGCCCAACACAACAGAGCCAGCTATCAGTTTTGCTAATATAAAGTTTAATTTCCAAAGTGAAATACTAGAACAGAACTAAAGTATGTACAGAGTATGCACCAAGGCATTAAAACATTTTAATTTACCTAAAGATCTGCATGCAAGAAAAAACATTATTGCTAAGAACACAAAGGAAGTTTGGCCAGGAGATACAGGCATAGCTACACCACTTTTCTTCTGAGAACAGCAAAGAAATTACTGACTGTTAAAGTCTCAAACTCACAGCAAGCAATGAAGAATGAGTAGTCTCCAAGAGCTGACAGTGTGGGTACAGACAGGACAATAAAATGCAAGGCAAGATCAAAATCTACTGCATTTTCTGTTTAAATGGGATATGAAGAGTAGAATGGGAACAGGTAGGAAAGGAGGAAGGAAGCCATCGGACAAAGGACACAGCACCAGTGGCTCAGCTACTGTGAGATGGACAGGTGGACACAGAGCCACGCAATCAAACAGAAGTGGAGAAAAAGCAATATTACAGACCAAAAGTCATAGGAAACAATTGACTAGAGGAACACACAGTCACCAACAGATGCACAACGTGGCACTACCAAGTAACACCATCTATGACACGCCACAGCTGTACACATTAAGAATGACTGCCTTGTATCTGTTAATTCAAGCGGAGTCCTTTTTCTATTCACTCTTTCACATAATTGCTCTGTAACACCTTTCCGGCCGCTCTCATTCTTCTGCCAATCTTTTACATAGAAGCATGGGCCTCTTCTGTACTGGAGGGTTTGGCCTCAGACCAAATTAAGCTCCCACAACCCTGCTTCTCCCTGAAGAAGAACCCTGATCCATCCCTGGTGCTAGAGGACATGCTCCTGGAGGGTGAGCCAGTGCGGAAGCCAGTCCAGGTAAAAACAACTCTTCCTCCTCTCCCCCTCCCTGAAAAGCAACTGCTTTGAGGTGGACTGTGTTTATCCCTGACTCAACAGCACTTGGGCAAATTAGGCACCATGCAAATCCCACCTAGGTTGATTAAAGCTGCCACAAATGCCATTTTCAACTTTCAACTTCATTTAAGCAATGATTTGAAAGAGGTTTTTTGTTACTTGCAATGCACTCAAAATCACAGCTGATTTTTAATAAAAAGTTAATTATATGTATTAAAGACTGGGATTTAATCTCATGATGCTTGTTGGTGACTACTGAAGTCAGGCTGTAGTTTGACATGCGTTTCAGCTTGCTCTGCTGTCCAAAGTCATCCTCCTTAGACAACTTCCAAACCCTGAACCATAGAAGGAAGAATGCCTGGATAATGAGTCAATGAGCCTGAATAATAAGAGCAATTTTCGAGACAAGTCCCCCTCATCCCCCAGAAGACAGCAGGTGGAAAACAGAAGACAGACATGAGGGGCACATTTCCCTCTCCCAGAAGACACATCATCTTAAACATAAGTCAAATTACTGCCTCAGGTTCTTAATTCAGCCTCCCATTCCAAACCTTAACTGTAACTCTCCCACTCCTGGTTACTATTTAATTTCTTACACTGTTGTATTATTTTCCTATGCTGGTAATATAACAGCAACTCAAAAAGTCCACCTGACACCACTGGGCAAAAATACACCTCATCTATTTTTCTCAGATATTAATAATGCAGAAATGTAACTAATTGACTGAGATAAGCTTCGCTATCTTTAACTGTAAAGTGCTTTGAATATTTTACCTCCCTGCATCAACTCATGGGCAACAACTGAGCTACCACAGTAAACATGGCCAAAGGCACCTTGTGTCTCAGCTTTCTTGACTTTTTTTTCAAAGAGTCTTTGCAAAACAAAAACAAACAGAAAGCACCTCATGAGAGATAAGGGATGAAATTTTAGTCAGGAAAGACTTAATTTCAGACTTGCAGCTCTAGAAAGCTCCTATCACAAATAGAATAGTAAGCCTCCACAGACTTCAGTTATTTGGCTGTGGCCCGTGATATGCACAGATGAGAGAGAAAAGCATTCACTTAAAATACACTTCAAGAGAAACAGCCTGCAGCAGAACATCCAGGAGAACACACTGGAGCCTTCTTCACATTCATGTCACCTTAGACATTCAACAGCAGCAAAGAAGTAACAGCAATTTAAGTCTCTTCCTCATCCCTCTTTTCTCCCTGGCTTGCACAAGCAAAGGCATTTGTGTGCTGCATCAGGAAATATGCCCAGGTTAAAAGCTAACCTCTTTCAGCCAGGTTATTCCTGATCCAGTTTCACTGAGCAGCTGCATAAAAATGTCTTTCAGCCTAAGGGCAGGTGGGTGACACAGTTAATAAGCAACTGCGAGACAGCTCCTTCCCGTGCTCAGCTGCAGCACCCAGGCCAGGCCCAGCTCCCGGGGACCAGGGTGCAGGTGCCACCGCCCCGCGGGTGCATCCCCAGGGCCTCCTCCCCCCGGGAACGGCCCCTCACAGGCCAAGGGCTCCTCCGGAGATCCTGCCGCCAAGGGCAATCCAGAACAGAAACACACACAGCCCAGAAAATCTGTTCAATCAAACAGCCATTCTACAGAACATTCTTTAGTTTGTAGTATTGAGTTTTTGATTGTTTTAGAACACTGGAGGTAAAGGAATGGGGAAGATACCCAGTCAGGACAGTACTAAGGACAGGACTTTTTCCTTGGCTCAAGGGGTTAAGTTACACTTAGGTTACAATAGTGAGAACACAGGACATTGCAGGAAACAGAGTATCGAATTTCAGGAGTTTGGCAGTTTGTGTATCCTCAGTAATATTTAAACTCCCTCCCACACTGCCTTTCTATTTTAATTGACACTGGCTCAAATCCTAAGTCTGCTTACACGGGCACCAGGCTTGATGCATTTCCACTTCGCTGAAGGCCACAAAGCTGAGAATTTGTGAAGGGTGCCTGTGCACTGCATTCATAAGCATTCAGCACCAGCATTTTAAAAAACAGCGTGTTCAGAGTTTTAGAACATCCCTGTGCCAATAAAAACCGTTTCATCAAAAAAATAAGTGGTTAAAAACTGATTAGACCCAAAATTTTTAGACTCAAATTCTGCCAAAAACGCAAGAACATTCTAAGTACTATCAATTGAAATGAAAACGTTAGCACAATTGTAACAAGAGTTTTGAAGGTCAATTATGCCTTTTTCCAGAAAAAGTGTCTATTTTTCAAACAAAATTTTAAAGTTTCTCTAATAGAACTGAGTCATAAGTATACTGACCCTCACCAAAAAAGGCTAATTATGTATGTGTACGCATGCACATATGTGTACATGCTTCTTTAAGTCTCCCAACCAGGAACGAGGAAAACCAGAATTCATGTTCAGATTAAAACAGATCAACAAAAGAAACAAAAAATCTGAGCACAGAAAAGCAGAAATTGACTTATGTTAAAAATAAAAAAGATGGTATGGACAGTTGTCTTCGTACCAAAAAAAAAGCAATATAGGACCAAAAATTCAAGACCTACTGCCTCATTTGACAGACAGTGGAGACATGTCAACAGTAAAGACACTCAAGCACTTGGCAAGGTAACTTTTTACAAGCTGGTAACTAACTGCAATCATTTCTCCAGACCACATGAATTTCTCTTGCAGATTTTTGGCAGTTTTGTCTGGCTTTGCTTGTTTACTTGTAACATTTTACTTCTTAATTCCCAGTATTAGTTCAAATTCTAACAAAAAAGATCCAATTTTGACCATTTTATGTTACAATTATTAGCATTTATCTTTTTATAGAAATGTTCTTTGGGGACTGTAGCTGTTAATACATCATGCACAGCATCTCACCTTGGGCTGTTCTCTTTTAAAGATAGTTCAGAATTTATCTTTTGAGTTTTCAGTTGACAGAATCCTCACTACCTCAGAAGTAACTTCCACTACCACAGTCCTCGTAAAAAGCACAACAATGTCGCATACAAGCTGTCACATAAACTGAAGGCGAATGCCATCAATCACCAGGGGAAGAGCATTTTGGGTCCTCCACTGTGAAAAAGCCATTTTATCTGAAGAAACTGGACGGACCATACCCTCTGTATCAAATTCAAGATAGCTTTTGCACTGGCAATTCCCTGCTGAGGAGATCATTTCCTTCAGAGGCAGGAATTTCTGCATTAGAAAAAGCCCACAGTCTCTAGGCAGTAGTATAACCTGTGGAACAGAAGAAAGTGTTCTCACTTTTAGAATGGTTTTGTGTCCTTCAAATCTTGTTATGCTGCCTATATATAAACACGCATTAGTCTCATTAGCACCTAACTAGGAGCATTAGAAAGCAATAGGTTTTGGGTTTTAACAGTTCTTTGTGACTTTGTCTGGATTGCAAGGAAAAACTCTTGCAGTTCCTTTACAAATGGCCTCTTACAGGTCCCTTTCTTCTCTGATCAGTGGCCCAAACAAACAACATTCTTCAAACATTCTTGTTATGGCCTATCGGATAAATGCGTGTTATTAGCTTTAACAAGAGTTTCCTTGTGTAGATGGCAGTGTAGCCATTCCTCCTTTTCTCCTTGAAAGTTACCATTACAAAATGATCCAACATGTTTTGGTGCTCTAGACATTTTAAGGAGACCTGCTAAATTTTACCTTCATATTTTTAATCAATGTTTAACCAAAGGAAAATGTATCTTTCCTCAATATTAAAAAAAGACAGACAACCAGACAGTAATTTCTTAAAAATAGAGCTTCCAGGAAACAAGAGTTTAGGGTCTTCCCACAGTTATCCCAAGCTGATTATCCCAAGATTCAAGTTTGCACATCTCATTTTTGTGACCTTAGAAAATATACATTAGAAAATTATATCTTCAGGGAACGGTGTTAAGTCTTTCAGATCATTTCCAAATCCTTCTCTCACATCCTGCATAAAATTCTAACCTCAGTCTTGGACCAAGCAAAAAACGAAGTCAAAACAGAAGGTAAGTCTCCAAGTAACATACTGCCCCCAGATTTACTTACAAGTAATTCATCCATACTGGTTTGGCATTTTTCCAAGTTGATCCTCTTTATTGCTACACGTTCTTGCCTGGGTTTGCACAGCGCTGCCTGGACAACTGCTGTAGCACCGCTACCTGAAAAAGGGCAGAAAAGGAACAGTCTTAATATAACAGGAGTTAAACCAGCGACCAGTGTAAGAAGCCCATACTGACAAAGAGCTTCAAATCTGCTGTTTATCCTTTTTCAGTGCTTTCCCCACATGCGTATCTTTCCACTAGCAAGACACCTTCCACACTTGTCAGATGGAAAAGAAAAACCTGAAAGTTTCTTTTCCATACTCCACAAAAATTCCAAAGTCAACATCTTATTTATCAAGACATAACCACCACCTCAATGCATTTCATAGTTTGGGAACCATTACACTTCTGTCTTTGGATATACCTGTTTTAATCAAGAACATGACCTGCATGGTTGATACGACTTAAAGTGTTACATGGAGAGGTGGGTACTGTGCTTTAGCCAATGTTATTTCTTTCTGTTCTTTCAGGTCAGCCCCTGTTTAACCAGGCTTTTTGTCCCCCTATCCAATGAACAGAAAAAAATCAGTAAACTGTACATGCCAAATCTTCTACAGTTCCACCAGTGTTCCTGCTCATTCATTACAACTAGAGAAACACCCTACAAAGAGCATGCTGAGTCCTGTGAAGAGCACAAGTACCACACCACCAGTGAGAAGATGCAGGGTAGTGAATGGCCCAGAAGAGAAAGTCACTCATGCTTACTTGGCATGCAAATCACATATGGTCACACAAATACACTGATAACAAAGCCCACGGGAATTGAACAAATTTGGGGGAAAGGAATAGAATAATTTTCTCTACTACGCTTTATTTGTGAATCACAGGAGTAAAAGGTATTGTTGCTTCTTTTATCAGGCACCCACTGGCATTGCCCTCAGTCAGTATTGCCTCACCAAACTAATGAAACTATTGCAAGTAATATCCAGAAGGAGTTTTGCTCAAGTTGCACATCTTGCTGCCATGTCAAATATAGCAATGTGTGCTTCCTCAAATAATTGCATTGTGCTCACCCATGCAGAAATCTAAAAGCTCCCAACAAGCTTCTACCTGTAATTCTAAATATTTCAATATAAATTATGGATTTCTAGTAAGCCATTTGAGCATCATGTTATATTGGCCAGCTTATAAACTATGTTCTATTTATTTGGCATGTCTTAGATGAATACAAATCGTGAACAAAAAGCCTTTTGTTGTCAAGCTCTACAAACGTGGATTCAGTTACCAGCCGACTTAAGAACAATTGAGAGCTTTTCCCTCTGCACATCTGAAAACAGCACCAACAATACCTCATGACTGAAAGTTATTGTACATGTTTTAATTGCTATTTGCTTAGCTATTTTCATGTATTGTTGGTTCACATGATGTTTTCACTCAAATCACAAAGCTTTTTAACTGTGTATGAATTTCATGTCAAAATTCTGAGCTCATCTTTAAAAAAAAAGTCTCTCTAAAAAAAAACTCTCAACAGGACTAACTAGTCATGTTTCTGCAGGATGTGGTCACAGACAAATATTGACATGTCCTGTTCTGTCTGCTTACAGAACAAAGCCTTTAAAAATTCCAATAATGTAGGTAATAAAAGACTTAAGAGATTTTAGAAATTAAATAAGACATCCCAAGGAAGAAACCACCAAGTCAGCACAATTCAGCTAAGGTAAGACTCATCTGGCAGACATCGAGATACAAATCCTCTCATTACTTTGATTACACAAACGTACATTGAAACAGGAGAAATAATATTTTTAACTACTAAGTCTACAGGAAAAAAAACCCAGGATCTTCCTTATTTTTCATCTTTTTCATCTACACCAGTAGTTTTATCTACTTGTAGAAAACAACCAAGATCCTTGCTTTTAAAATAGATTTGTATACAAAGGTCACAGAAAAAACAAACAGAACAACCACACAGAGAAATTATTCACCCAATGCCAGGATAAAATCTTGACTGCTTCCTCAAGTTAAATGACAGCAAGTAACACTTCAAAACATTTTGGAAAAATTAAATTACAAAAAACAAAGTAAATTTTTCTGTGTTTTCTTCTCAGACAGAGATGATTTACAATGAGATGCTCTTCACCACATTACCAAGATGTGCTGACAATGCAAAAAGCTTTCTAGGTTTAGAATAAAGCCAATATACCTAGTTTCTTCTTTCTCCTGCTTATTTAATACTCTAATACACAATACACTAGTTTGAGAGTAAAGTCAATTTGTGCAGTCTTCATTCTCAGTTGGACCTACATACATATAAAACCCATTTGGAAAAGCAAGTTTCATGTACTGAAGGAGGAGACAGACACTAAGTAACTGTATGCCTCCTTCCTCTTAAAGATGTTCTCTCCTTCTCGGGCTCACAAGGTGAACAACCAGGGATAGAGGTAAGGAAAACCTGAAGCTTTCACATCTGGTCAGAAGACTCCTTTTGTCTCATCTACTAAACAAGAAGAAGCATGAAGTGCTCCAGAGGAGCAGCTATTAGAAACCAGACTACCCAGATAAGCATTTCAGCTGAGAGCTAACAGGCTACAGAAGTAATGCACTATCACACAGTGAAACTAAATTGTCACAGACAACCATTTAGCAAAACAAATTAGGATCACAGAAATGATTGCATAGAATGGATTACAGTCAATCATTCCTTGTCAGAAGGTAGGGCTTCTTCAGATACATTGTGCCTTATGAGTATTCCAAAACCCTCAAAGCAGAGAATACTAACTACACCATAACCAAAGCACAGACCAGTTTAACACCCAGTCCCTGTTTAGGAAACTGATATAGTATAATGAAGGCTCAGGCTGGATAAACCATGAAGACTTTACATCCAGTTGAACTAAACAAAAGGATTACCCATGGTCAGACTCAAAAAAACCCCAGCTTTGTAAGAATGATGGGTGTTTTCCGCTACTGGAAAAGTCATTCTGCTACAGACTAGTTCTCTTTACCAATTTCAAAAGTTAGCAGTGAAATAATGCAATTTCAGACCACATCAAGATGCCTACTACTCCCATTTCATAACAGACAACAGGTCAGAGTTTCGTCTTGTCCTGGTGTTTTTGCTGCCATCCTCTCTAGTGTAAGCATGCCCTTACAGCCAACCTGTCCCTTCATGCTACAGACCATGCACTCCCTACCATCCCATCATCAGTGCAATAGAGCCATTAGAGTTGCTTTTAACTATCTGGGTTCACACAATAGAAACCTACTCAAGAGCTACTACATATGGCCACAGTTCACCTCTTCTGAAAGAATGTAACCTAAAAGCAGTTTTCTGCATTCCACTTTGCACATACTTCACAGAGAGCATATAAAAACTCCACAAATACTCATCTGGGATTTAAGCTTATCTGAACAAGTTCCTTCAAGTTGTTCTAAACTTGACATAAATGCATTTTTTCCTCTCTCCTTTATTTTAAATGTGAATTTAACCCTTGCAGAACCTGACTTGGTGAAGAGAATAAGGATATTTGAAAAACTGTGATCAACAAGTGACATAAATATTTTAGTTTTAACAACTCTCCACTAGTCAAGTCTCAAAAAGACAGACAGTGAGGTGAGATGGTTGGACTATATCACTTGCACATTGCACATGCCCACATCCTTCATACAAGGATGTGACACTTCATTTATTCCATTACTTATAAAGGTCTGATGCTTTCCACTTATCATGGCACAGTAACTGTATTTGAAATAAATCACAAACATTTCTTTTCAATTTTCTTCTTCTCCTTAAAAGTCGGTAACCCAAATAGACCATAATGATTTACCAAGTCTTGTTTTTAGTGGCTCAGTGTCGGTCTCTACAGTATTTCAGCACAAACCTCTTTTAACTATTTCTCCAGTTTAGGTCACTCTAACAAAAGAGACCTTCCCCAATAATACAGTGGTTCTAACTCCTGAAGAGGAAGATGAAACTTTTTGATAATGGTAGGTTTTCTTGTAAACTAGGTATCTGAAGGGTTAGACAGCAGGGGCAATTGGAGAAGACTATCTTATCTCAGAATCTATAAAGTCTTACATACCAATGTATACCACCTGCATTTTTATACATTTCTTCTTTTCCCCCAACATATAGAAATGTCCTATTAAATGTAGCTGATTAGTGGATACAAATTTAAAAGCAGTCTCCAATCCAAGACTAATTGTAACTATCTGTAAAAAGCCAGTAGTGAGCATAAAAAAAAATCCCTGTGAAAAGGGATGAAGCAGCAATGGAAGTATTTTTATTTAATCTTCCACAACATCCTATGTCTGAATAAGAGTCCACTAGGTAATTCTTAAATGTAACTCCTATACAGTGTAACTGCAGGATTCCTTTTGCATGGAGCACAATGCATTTGTGTACAAAAACTGTGCACAAATCTAGATTAGGTTTCCACTCATGAATACATGTGGAGTTTCTTTATGTAACATACAAAGCACCTGTGCTTATACAAAAGCTTGGAAAGCTGTGTTGTATGTGCTGTACGCTGCATGCAATATTGTGTAGCACATTTCCAGGATCACTAAATGAGCCCTTCAGAATATTCCACAGCAGCACTGGGCCGAACTGGTCTCTTCAGTTTCGAAAGAATGAATTCTGTTGGTGACAAAGCAATACTTTTGGTTAACAAACAGAGAACAAAGAATATTTAATTCCTTTCGGTTTCTAGCTTTTACCCCACAATACTCTAGACAACTTTCAGTATTACTCACTTTCTTTCGTATTACTTCCACTGATGAAAAATAAGTTATAAATCAGCTGAGTAAAGCTCATTTACACCTCCATACTGAACTCTAAATCTTTCTGAAACTTAGCTTCCTCACAGAAAATGAGCCATTATTTCCCTTTACATCTTCACATGACAAATACTTGAGTTCTTAAGAACCTCACAATAATCATATAAATACAATTTACTAACAATTCCTGCCCACTCTGTGTTCTTAATTCATGCTGGGTTCAAATCTCTCTCCTTATAGCTCACTTGGATACTACCTTGCTTATCCTAGCAATTATGACATAATTCACTCAAAATACACTAAGTGCTACATGAAATCTATGCCCACAAATACAAGTGCTACTTCTGCATTTTCAACATTCAACAATTAATCTCTCTAATTCCTCATTGAATTCCTTTTGCAGTTGGACATTTAAAAACACCACTATTATGGCTACAGAACCACTGGGCTACTCAATTGTTGTATTCACCTTTTTGTGGGAAATTAGCTTTCACAAAGTCTGAGATTCAGCTTACCCCATACTACTTTTTAAAAGCCCATTGCATAAGCAATCCAGAAAAACCTCTCCAAATATGCTATACAGATATTTCTGTGATTGCAATGAAGTCATAAATAGCCTAAATGTCAATGTCAAAACGATTATACACTATAGGAAAGTTCTATGCAAGCGTTAAGACCACCTGTGCTAAGGCTAAGATACAGCAAGCTTCAGCGTTAACCAGATATCACATCCTCCATACAGAAAGAAAATGGCAGGGGGATTCACAATCAGCAATAAAACCCCACATGCAGGAAAAACAGCCACAGCAGGGAATGACCTAGCTTTTTGAGCTATTCTCTTTATTTCCTCACTAAAATAGTAAAAGAACTGGTTATAACAGATGTTTTGCCTGGGCAAATTATAGAAAGTATTTTGAGGTTTGCTATGTTAAGGTGAAATCTGAAAAACAGAATAAAAAACAGAATAAAATTTTCTGCCAAAAGCACATGAGAATAGAACTACTTTCCTGAACACAGAGGGTTCTAGCCTCAGAGTACAGCAAATAAGCGTCAATCACAAACTAATTATTCAAAAAATAAGACAAATTTAAACCGCACAAGAAAGTAGAGAAGCTCTATCAATGATCTGGAAAATACAAGTCCTACTTCCCTCCATCAGAGAGCTCAGACACACTCTATTGCAGGGTCTCTTCTGAAACATCTCTCTTATCTGAAGAATAATCAGCTATCACCACTAGCCATGGTTAAAAGAATTTTAAGAGTTCTACTCTCACTGACAAAGGTATTTAAGAAATCTGTGGCTAGAAAGTGAAACCAGATATATTTAGATCTGACATAGGTTTATTTAATAGTGACCGTTCAGCTTTAAAATGAAATATCAGCCTAAGTGATGGCTTTTTGCTTTGAGACGCTTTCTTGTTAGGGAGACTTCTGCCTAGAGCCATACAGAGCTCAGCACTTGTCAGCTTGATACGATGCCATCAACACACTAAGATCAGACTGAAAAGTCCAAAGATGACTATTAACTATGTTTGGGGCATTCAAGTAAACCTGTCAATAAGCACACAGTTAGAAAGGGAGGATAAAAAAATAGAGACTATGCTCACTACAACCTTCCACCTCACAACTGCCCTCCATCTGCTCCCTTCCCAGTTCCCCTAACAGAGACTGGCAAGTACTGATGTTAAACCCCAGTCTGAGATAACGTTTTCTTTGTCATAGAGGCTTTATTTAGTACAACTCTATTAATATAAGTAAAATAAATGAATCACCAAAAATAAAGCTGCTGTGTTTGTTAAGAATATGGGAGAAACAATAAATTAGTGCTGGCTCAAGGCGACACTTTCTGTTGAAGTTCAGTAGAAGTAAAACCATGCCTCACTACTAGAGAAACACATCCTGCTACCCTATACAGTCATGTCACATACTGCACTGTCTTGCCTTGGAAACTACAGTAATAAGACATTTAGTATCCCAGCTCCCTTGCCAGTTTTCCTATCCACTATACTGTATTTAGTGCAGAGCATTTCAACACTGGAAAACTTTTATCCCTATTAACCACAAAAATAACAAAACACCTAACAAAACCACATTCCTGCCCTTTTTTTAAGAAGGCACCTACAAAGGAATTCACATCTTTTGGGTATAATACTGTGCCAACAAAGTTGAGCATCGACTTTTAGAAGCGCATCCACAATGCCTCTCCTTTTGTCTGTCTTTGAATACAAAACTGCCCATACTCCAGTCATACATCCATACTTTACATTGAAAGATGTAGACTTGTTGCAAAGAAAAGTGGAGTGATGCCAAAAATCCAGGCATCTTAATGCTCATCTGTGTCTGTCATCACAAAAATTAACTTTTAACTAAGTACTTGATGGCCTTGAGTGTTCTTACATGCTAGTCATAGAGCTCTCAGGGAGCCTGGACATTTCCAGATCTGGTATGAGAGCATCTTCCCATTCATAAGCAATCCACACCATGGAAATGTCAGCATCATAGCTGGTAAGGAAAACCTAAACAAAAGCAGTCCATTTTCAATAGGCGTTATTTTCTCCCTGACTTGTCCTTTAAAATAGATGAGTCGTCCAAATAAAGTTGAAAGGGAACTGTCTAGGGAAACCCTCTATTATAAACAGCACCAAGATTAAATTCCTTTTGCTCTGCTCTACAGCTCAATTATCTTCATAAGAAGTGTTATTTATAGGTGAAAAATGTCTATATAAAAAACATCCACAATCACCACTATTTCAGACTTTGGCATTATCGGAACTCGAATTTGCCTTGTGGAAATGTCAGGGTAAGACTGGTGTGACCACAGGCCCTGCTCCTGACCGCTTGTTATGTGGTTAGCATAACTAATACCACTTTATAAGGCAAGCAAGTATTCTCTGTGACTGAACAGGTCACATATTCATTCCTTTCCCCCTTATTCTCAGGCCCTGAAGGTCCTGTGAACCAAGTAGACAAACCAAACAGATTTCTTCTTCTTCCCTCTACCACCTTCAAGATTTCCTGGGCATCATGGCAATTACTCCCTTCCTTACTGGCACTGAACATCCCAGGTCCCAGTGCTGGTGACAAACCCGTCACTGGGAAGTCTAACAGCATATGGAATACCAGAACTGCCCATAACATCAAGCACCTACAAGTTCTGAGTAGGGAACTTGGACTCGAGCTGCTGGTGGACAGTAAGACCCATGACCCTTGCGGCCAGAGATGCTTCCATCATCATCTGCTACCTCTGAGGACTGATTCACATCTTTTGTTTAATCTTCCAGTCCAGATTATGGCTGTTACATTGATACAGCAAACAAAACAGTTTTGACCCAATCTGTGGACAGTCCAGGTGATTAGAAATAGTAAGTTATCTGGTATAATAAATTTTATATTATTTAGTTGATAAGAAATTTTAAGTTAGGATCAAGTCAATTAGAAATCTTAAATTGTCACATTATAAATTCTGTATTATGCTACTTATAAATTGTTCTAAACTCATTCTGTTTGTAGAAATCCTGTGCCATTCTGATCGTAATTTCTGTGTTACAGTAAATAGAATATCTTGTTAAGAAAATAAAGCTTAAATTGTAATTACATTTTAGTGCCATCATCATTCTGCCAAGGATCCCTGAAAGAGTCTCTCTGTTGCTTGATTATCAGATTCTCTGGAGAAAATAGATCTTATTCTCTGGTGTAGAGTTTGTGCCTCATGCACCGCAAAATTATTCTGCTTACATATGCTAAAACAGAAGAGTATGGGGGGGGACAACACACAGACAACTTAATAAATTCAGCTGAACCTAAACCAAACAAGTAAATTAGCTAAAAACATTTAGTTCTGACCTCAAAAAATGCTGAACCTTTCATAAAATATGCTACTTAAAACATACAATATATTAATGGGTATCAAATGTGAAACACAAATAAAGCATCTCTGCTCTAGTTTGCAGAACTTATGCTTTCCTCACAAGTTCCATGGCTTTCAGATCCTCTTGAGGTATCTTACAACCACTTTATACACCTAGTCTGCTTACACTCCCTTCATTATCATGTTTCCAAAGTTGGGATTACGAAGTAACATAAAGTATAGCATTTTAAGGGCTTAAAGAACGAAAGGGTATGAAACTGAACTGAGCAGTGAAAAGTCAAGTTCTATACCTGGAATGATCTCTCCTTTCAATCACATTATCTTCCATATGAGCTGCCATATTAAGCAGAAAAAAAGGGAAATGTGTTATGTGTAAGGGCAAAATAAACTACGCTCTTATATTCAATATTAATTCAATATTAATTTTACTATAATTTACAGAAGTTGCAGAGCAGGAATTGGGAATACAATACCACCAAGAAATAGCATGTATCACACCAGACAGCAAAGAGGGTGTTTAGCCATACTCACCTAATTAATACCTAAAATGCGTTCACTTTCATACCAACATTTAAAGGTAACTTGTGAATTCACCAAGCTTAAGAACTAGAAAATACATGTGCCATTGAAAAATTAGTAACATTACATGTAACAGTTCATTATTTAAAGAGATTTGAAGGAATATTTTTTTTTGGGCATAATGAAAAAAACCTAGCTGTTAAACTAGCTCAGAAGACAGAGGAGAAGAAGAAGAGCTCTGAGGCACACGAGGCCTTCTCCAGTTATGGAAAAACTGGAGAAACTGTGGAAAAACTTTTTTTTTTTGACAAAAAAGTTTGTTTGTAATCAGATCCACTCTGGCTTCCTTCAAAATGAAAAAGAATCCAACTTCACTCACACTTCAAATTTGTTAGGGAAGAAGAAACAAAAAGCAGCATCCAAAGACCTTGCAGCAGGCCCTTTCCCCCACGCTGCCGCTGCTCCTGCAGCACGGCTGTGCTGCTCGGCCGCCCACCCGGCACGCTGATGTACACACCATGTTGGGGCTGCCATGTGATAAGGACATATGTGGATGTACAGTACTCCACATGAATGTATCCAACAAATCCATACTCATTCTGCATTTTCCCAAAAAAAAGCATGAAAAAAAGTGAAGGATACAACTTGATTTAAGAGTTTATGGATTTTATCTGCCATGTTATTATCCATTCATCCTCGCATGAAAAGAAACACGGATTCTGATAATTTCATTCTCCCCATCATTTCATCATCAATATAGAAAGCATTATTCAATAGGCATACAAGTCTTAACATCTGGAAGGCAAAACCCACACTGAAAATGTCTCTGCAGAACTATGGGAGAAGAACTTGGTATCTGGTATTCACTGTGGAACCAAAAGTTACCTTACCAGGATACCACCAGAACTCCACAGAACTCCCTGATACAAATAGGGCAAATTGAAGATTTGCTATGCTGATTCAGATCTCCTGCCTAGAAAAAAGCAGTTTAAAAAGAATTACTATCCACTTCTGAAGTAGCACTATAAACAAATTCTGGTGTTGATTTAGTCGGCATATTTTATTGTTTCTCATTTAGTTTGAAAGTAAACACTTGGAACAATCCTAATACCATGCACACAGTATTTTCCAAGTCTTCCGGATGTCACCACATAGTGCATCACTCTCTTCTGAGAATGAAGAACAGCAATCTACCAAAACAAAGGCATTATTGCTACTGTAGTATCATAAAGATCTCTAATTAATACAGCAGTGCTGAGCTACAAATCATGTTCAGCTAGCTCACCCCAACAAACTGTGCCTCCTAGAATTTGAGTCTATTCTGACCACACACTACAAGCAGAAAATTACCTATTTCTCATATATTGCTTCTCATGAAACAATGGAAGAGTTGGAGCAACATAAATACTATAAAATCATTAAATTTTCATTAGGAGATTCTAATCTAATTCTAATGAAGTTCCTATTATTAGTCTGAAGTGGCTTAGAGTCTGGAAGCACAAAACACTAAGAAGAACAAATTATAAGCTTAAATTCAGACCCTGTAATAAAATGTCTTCAAAGCAAAAAAGTGAGAAGGAAAAAGCAACTTTATAATTAAATGGCAATGCTTCTGAATCCAAGTATGTTGCTTCTCAGAAGTCTAAAGCAATAGCTCAAGCTTATGATCTTGTTCATGTTACTCCTAAAAGACAGAAACCGTGATTAACAAATACACAATATTTGTCTGGTCTGTTAAAGCAACTATTTTTGCACCACTACCCTGAAGCAGGTATACTTGGCACACAGACATTCAACATGGATCTTGACTTTCAAGACCTTTAAGTACAGGATTCTTCTGAAAGCATGATTAGGAATACAGAAAAGCTTCAAATTTTCAGTCTGCTTCTAATTTCTCTAAGTGCATAAGCATAGCTCAATTTAAAAGCTATGTAACATAATCATTACATCAGCCTTACAGGACATTCTCAAGTTTCACCTACATTCAACTTACAATAAAAATACCTCAAAGGCATTTAGACATCCACAGAAATAATCAGGCAAATGAAACGATTCAGAATTGTTATCTGAAAAGACAAAGGATTAATGGAGACAGCTAATTTATCACCCTGAAGTTTCACTGAACTATTGAGTTAAGCCACCTACCTAGTCAAATATCATGGGCAAAGGACTGAAAATATTAACTCCACTAATGCCACAAAATTATTACTTTAGCTAACAAATAGAGAATACTGTTCAAACTTTTCACTGAGCTTCTCTTGCAAGCAAGCCACAGGACTGCCACAAACAGCAACCCTGGGAAAATGTACCTGGGAATTGTTCAGAGGGACTCTTTAAAACCCACCATCTTCATCAGTATTCTCAACATCTCACCACTGCCATATACATTTTCTACAGAAGAGTCACCAGTCAGCTGAAGCCTACATAAATGCCAGGAAGCATGCACACTTCTCCATGAAGATTAAGCTGCTTCCTCTTTACTACCAAGTATCCCCAAATATCTATCTCCTGAAAGGTAACCAACTCTCAAAGTAACTCTGACTTGACAGCAGCTTCAGGAAACATTAGATTCCTCCAGCATTGTTAGGTACATGATTGATAGCTTGTTTGTCCCTGTATACTCCCCTTGCTTTTTCTCATTAATACATTTTCTGCCTCAGGGCAGGGTTGGATTTTTCCCCCCATCTTTTCAGTCTAGCACTCCTAGTCTCCCAGGCACCCCTTCAATCCCAAAGAACGGTCTCCAGCCAGAAGCACTGTGCAGGAGGAAGCTGCATCACCACCACACAACCCTAAGGTCAGCAAGGGAGGGCAGCAGCTAAACCCCGTCAAAGAAGGCAAGAGACAAGCACTCAACACTGCTTGTTTCATGTACAGAGTTGATCCCACAACTGCATAGAACCTAGAACAGTACATATAAAGACTGACAGATATATATGTGTATATATAGAGAGAGAGATTTTTTCCTTCTCATAAGGAAAAAGTAAATTTTTAGAGAAAAATTCTTTCCTCAAGAATTTTATCCCATACCAGTGTTGCCTCATCCTGACACTGCTGGATGATAATGCTCTTACACTCAGAAGCTACAACCACACAACCCTTGTGCACATCCAAGTATCTTCAAACTTAGAAACAGCAAAATCTAGCAGAGCTGTCAGGATTTCATCCTACTGGACAGGTTGTGCTGTAAAAGGCAGAAATAAGGAAAAATCCACCCATTCAATACAGCTCATTCTTTATTTACATAGGGTAAGTAGTATCAACATATATTAGGTATGATTTTTTGGGGGGTGGGGAGAAACTCACTTTTAATTTTGGGCACCAGAAAATGTCCTAGTGACATATCTGTTTTCCAAGTCCCGCAAGCACAGTGCTCCTCTGCAACCTCTGCTCAGCAGTAGCCCAGCAACTTGAGCAAGCCCGAGAAGTTAACAAGAGTAGTTAACTTAATTTGACTTCTAGGGCCCATTCTTTAAACATCAAGAATTACTACTATTACTGGAAGAAAAAAAAGCTTCTATCAACTGCTGCCTTACAGTTCCACATTATTTTGGAAGGTGAAATGACAGAAGAGAAAGAGAGAACCAAGAGAGGGCACACAAAAATGAAATATGACCTAGACAAGTAGCCAGTATTTGAGCCACCCACATCTCCTTTGCATGGAGACCTCACTGCTTTTCCCTCTCAAGCCAATCAGAACAGATGTGGTTTTGTTTCCAGTTAACAAAGAGAAGCTCCATTTGACAAACTGATTCTGGAAAAAAAACAACTGGTCTCAGACCTAGGAGAAAGTGATTCTTCACTGAAAGAAAAAAAAGTAAAACAGTTCTTAAGTTGTTTCAGAACAACATCTGACCCAGTCTAAAATAGCTCTCCCACATCTGGACTTGGCCCCCACCATCAAAGCACAATGCTGGTTACAAGAAGTGGTTCCACTCTAAAGATGCAAAGCCTTGCTGTTATAACACTTAGCCAGGGGCAAAATCAGTCAATCCCTTCAAATTTCTACACACTCCCAGTAGAGCAGCTCCTCTTCCAGCACTCAAGCAACTTCTGTGGCGCCAGGACTTTCCAGGTACCAGGGGTATTGGGCCTTATCTGTAGGAAGAACTTGGGTGGAAGGGAAAGAGAAAGTACAGGGAGAGGAGAGCCAACCAAAAGTGAAGTTGGAAGATTTGAAGAGCAGAAAAGCATGTTTTCTGTAAATTATCATTGCCTAGCACCAGCCAACTGCCTGACATGTTGATATATGTTCCTTTACCCTTCCAGTTAACAAGGTAACTTAAAAACAAGTTTTATATGATGGTTACTTGCAATCAGCAGAAACCCAAAGGAAGCTTTTTTTTTTTTCTTTCAATTTACAATTAATCTTTTAATCTTTTTCCTGACAGGTCTGAATTCCAATTGCATCACTTAATTTTTTAAAAAAATTCACTAGATTATATAACAAAGTTTGAACATTGAATCACTTCAAGTCTAACCTCTTTGAACCAAAGAAAACTACAGCCATGTACAGCTGTCGCTCCACTCTGGGTATTTCTAGTGCCAAAAGTTCATTTTCATTCAAAAAAAAAAAAAAAAGCCAAGACAGAGGTCCCTTCCCCAACACTACCAAGTAGAGACAAAGCAAATAATTAACAACTTCAAGCTCTGCACAGCTTCATTAGCAGCACAGCACTGTGAATGTTCTACAAGGTGTTATTAAATTGCACCATGACCACCTTTACCCTGGCAACTAAATTAAAAGCCACTCCTTATCAAAATACTAAATGGGCGTTTAATATTTCCCCAGTTTCTACAGATGGTTTTTAGCAGACAGAAAATCTCAACCAATTATTTCCCAAAACGCAAAATTTAATTTACAAAATTAAACTCTTCCTGTCATGCTACAGTTCTATTAAGTTACAGTTAATGTTACAAAGGCTGTATTTAGTATGTGCATGTACAACATGCTTAGGCTGCTGTAGTAACTTTTAACATTTATTGGTAAAGAACAGAATTTACTTTGGAGCAGAATTAAGGCAAGCACACCATTCTTTTTTACAAATTTGGTACAAAGACCTTAGGTAGCATTAAGTATTATCAAATTATGCAGCTTCTCATGCAAGAATTTTGGAGGTTTTGCAAGAGCAAATATGAAATTTTACCATATCTTTAGTTGCTAGTGTGGTATTTCATTGAGCACAGTGCGATTTCATTTACAGCACATACATAAAAACTACTGCAAAAGAAAGCCCTTCAAATATTTTTTTTAAAATCCTGATTAAGCACAGGGATAAGAAATTTTAGAAAGTGTGAATGAGACACGGGCATCTGATTAACAGAACAACAACTCAGAACTGTAATTTTACCTCCAGCTATAGAAAGGCTTTTCAAAACAGCGTACAACATTACCAACGTGAACATGGGTTCCTAAGGATCATAATCAGAGACCACTCTACACAAAGATCACTGATAACAACAAACATAGGAGAGTCTATTCTCTGACAGACAAAGAGCCATTAGCAATACATGCAGCAGGCAGGGAAAAAAAAAGTAAATAACATATCCCAGAAACACCAGCAAAGACCCCAGAGCCATTAACCAAGAGTGGTTCACAGGCTGCTTACAATAAGAACCATAAAATCAGCAGAATAGTCTCGCATGGTAACCTGTTCTACTCAAAATCCCAACACATTTGACTTAGCAACACTGCATCTTTTGAGGCAACAAATCACAAGATATTTTTGAGCTCAAAGTTAGAAAAAAAAACTAGACAAACACACAAGTTCAACTAAGGTAACTCTTCAATGATTTGCAGCCAACATAAATAATCTGTCTCGTAAAAGTAACACTTTATTTCAATCTAATTCTGGCTGTTTCCTAGCCAAATTAATTTTCCAAGTCAGTTGCAGCAGGAGATGAAAATTAGCACCCAACCTAATCACAAAATAATCCAGTGCTTCTCCATAACAGAATCCACCTTCCATCAATGCAGGATGACAAAAAGTTACATCTGGCAGAGAAGCATCAACTCCAAAGCAGCTTTCCAAACACAAGTCAAAGCCACTTGATCATATTAAGACCAAAATGAAAAAATAAAAAAAAAAACCACCCACAATCAAACAAAAAAATCAACTAAGATTTAATGCTGCCTTGTCTCATCCAGATGATGTAGGGCTCATTATAACTTGAAAGGTAGAAAGACGATTTTAAAAAAAATCAAAATTGAAAAAGGGGTTAATGTTGATTACCATTTAAACGTTTGTTCTGTGAAGATTTATATTGCTTCTGAGGAAAAAACTCATATATGTACACGACAAATTCAGAGAAATCTACTTCAGTTATTTTATTCTGAATACTTGGTTATAAACCCAAACCGTGTAAGAACACGTCTCATAGTATTGTTTTTATTAGCTGCTTTTTTTAATCTAAGTCATATTAATCTTACCAAAAAAACCCAACAAAAAACAACAAAAAACAACAAAACCTCCCCCACACATATTAAAATCCACTGAGCATTTTAATGCATTAAAATCTTAGAAAGAGATCTCCCAGGTCTTCACTAAATTAAATCTGGCTCTACCTTAATAGCAATTACAGTTCTTATCTCTGTAACTACTGCGAGAAAGTTGGTTGGATCCTCCTGTCCTAACAATTAGGAATCCCCTTGTAAGTGCTTTTGTATATGGACAGCCTGCATTAATCTGAATTAATGTAAAAATTTCCTCTTTATATATTTATAGAGAGCAATCAGAATGGTTTTTTCACACTCCAGAAAATATAAGCATCTAGGCATTAATCGGAAGAGCCTCCTCCTTGCATCAAACCTATCAATCACAAAGCCATGCAGCAAGTCAAACAGGGAATCTGATCCAGCAGAAAACCGACCCGGCAGAAGAACTAGTTCGCTGTCAGATCAATGCGATCCTTTCAGCAGCTGCCTGTTAGAGCAGATTAAATGTATCATGAAACTGCAGACAAAGAGTTTACAGAGAAGTGGCCAGCCACCTAAAAATTAAAGCAGACTTGGAATAACATCTCATAAGAAGCACTCCTTAAAGCTAGTATTTTCTCCTCAGCAGGCACTTGAATCTCCCAGCCATCATGGAGGATACAACAGACAGAAAATTTTAAAAAAGCTTTTTCATTGGAAATCCGTATCATGTGGCCTTGGTTTTCAACATAGCACATGGCTAGATAGACACCGATGAGCAATAAGAAAACTCTGTGTTCTGGCACAGAAGAAGAACAGAACTTCTCCAAATGCTAAATCCAAGGGATGGAGACAGCCTGCAAGACTAACAATTACTTTCATTTTATAATCCCCATCAAAACTTTTAAACATCCCTAAAACAGCCGTTCTGCATCTGTGCTTTAGTTACCAAAGAATCTAAAGTCTATTCTGTTGGGAAGCGTTGTGATAAACCATTATGGTGTATCTTTCCTCCTGCAAAGCCCAGAATGGTGCTTCAATGTATTGTTATTTTTCTCATTTAACTGGGAAAGGGCTGTTTGAACTGAACTGAACTGACACTACCCAACTCCTCAGGGAGAAGTATGCAGTGCTTTCCAGAGGTGATCAGCTCTGTTTCAGCAAGTGGTAACTACTCCTGTTCACAATGCAATTAACCCTGGCACAGCCCATGAAAAGAGTTGCTGCTGAACCAAGCTCAAACTGTGTCATTCTCTCCTCCCTCAGATATAAAAAAGATTCTTCAAGAGTCCCTTACCACATTCAATAAAACCAACAACATTCATCCTACAGCTCCAAAATTATGTTAGCATGTGGTCAAACACATGGAATTTACAGGGGCCTTATTTTGGTAGGGTTTTTTTTTGAAAGCGGGATGGGGTGTGTTTGGTTGGGTTTTTTCACTATTTTTAATAGTATCCAGACTAAATTTAATCTCATAGTGAGTCTCCTGTAAATTAAGAGAACAAATACAAAGTGTAATGAAAAAAGACATATTTGACTAAGCACAAGATCTTTTTAGTCAAGTGGTACAAAATAAATCTCAGCGACTTTGAAAGAAAGTCATGGAAGAAACCTAAGTTTAGTGAAATTACAGCAGGCAAGTTCAGTGTGTCCAAGAATCTGATTCGATATACCCTGACCTCAATTTACTCCCTAGGCATTCAGTTAAATAATACCAATATTTAAGAGCACCCATAGGTAACTAGCAATAGTTTCTCTACAGATCGGTATCTGCTAGTCTGATTTAACATCCACTTGTTCAATGGATGTATATAAATATATATTAGCAGTTAGGATTACAGTTTACATATCAAAAGATACAAGCTTTTAAGCAGAAAGAATAAAGTAGAAAGGAGTTTCTAAAGGAAATTCTCACACAGGCATTCTACAGGTACTGTAACAGAAAACAACTATTATTTAAGTAACTCATATGACTCATATTACACCCTAGACAAGGATTAATCCAACACCTTTGAGGCCTTTTTCACCTTAGAAGAGGGATCTACTCCTCAGCAAAGACATACCTTTATGCTAGTAGAGTCACTTCCACTTGGCTAACTTCGATCCATTTCCCAGACTGAGAAAGACAAAGTCCTCTGTCCAGTAAACCCATACTTTTGGGGGGCCTCTACAGGCAACACCTGCTCAATACTCATCCAAGTCAGCCACCTCCAGGGACCTGAACACCTGAACCCTCATCCCTCCTTAGTCCCTTATTCACAGCCTAGGAAGTACAAACAGAAACACAAAGGTATCACCTGGGACAACAAAAAGCCATCCCATTTTAAGGAAGAAGTACTTTTCTCAACTATTTTGTTTCTGCCTGTGGAAAATAAAAAGCTTAATGACAAAGCTGAGTACACACAACTTCCAGATCGATAACATGCAGTTCTGGTCAGCCGGACAACAATTAGCAATTGGTATAATACTGAAGATAATCAACAGCATCAGCAGACAAGTCACCTGTACTTTTCTCACTTAAGCGGCCTCATTTGTAAGAAACAGCAATCAGTCTTAGAGCTGGTCTTTGCCATCTGCAGTATTTGCTAGAAGTTTAAAATGTTACATACAAATAAAAGCAAATTTTCCCAAAGTAGATCATTAGCAACAAGCAGCATCTAGGCCAAGAGATGAAAAACTTTCCATCGCACATACTTTCAACAACAGTTAGCATTTCACAAAGTAAAATTAAAAATAACCTAATCCAAATAAAGGGCATGGAGACTGAACACATCTGATTTGCATTAGCTGGACACGTGAACAAAGTGCTGAAGCACACAACCAAGAAAGTCCCCTTCCTCCAGGGACATGGGAGGGGGCCAGCAGACGGGTTAAACTACACATGGCAAACCGGGTCAAAAGCAGGTTGGCTGGGGTGAAAAGGAAGCTGTAATCCCCCGCTGGCCTTACGTGCCACCGATGGGCATGGGGCCGAGGGGAACAAGGAGATGCGACCAAGATGAAACAGTGAGGGAGAAGAAAACTAGTTTAAATATATATGCGTATACACGTATATATACTGATTAAGAGAGAGTCATCACGTGAGCAGCAGATCTACGGGTGAGATTTACCTCCCCCATGAAAGCACCGGAAAAAATGCAGAGTAATCTAAGCGGATGCACGCACATGTGCGCATCCACGGACACACACAGCGTAGACACACAAAGCACTCAGAGCGCATCTGCGGAGTTGCCGGGGTCCCAGTGCAAACCAGCAGTGCAAGGCTCGAGTGACGATGCAGGGCAGCGGCACCTCCACCGAGCCGCACCGGGCGGGGCGCGGCGGGTTCTAGAAGGAGCCGCCGCCCCCCGGGGCAGCCCGCTGCCGGGCGGATAAAGTTCGCAGCAGCCGCCGCTGCAGTGCCGGGCGCGTCCGCCGCAGTGAGCGAGCCCTGCCTGCGAGAGAGCGAGCGCCGGTAGGCCCGGAGCCGGCCGCGGCATCCCTGCCTTCCTTCCCCGCCTCCGCCCCGCCGCGCCCCCGCTCCACTGACCGATCACCTCCTGCAGCTCGTAGGCGTCCCTGCAGATGGGCCAGCCGGCGGCCGGGGCGGCGGGCGCGGGGGCCGGCTGGGGCTGCTGGACGTGGACCGGCGACTCGCCCTGCTCCGCCATGATGCTGCCGGAGCGCCCAGGCACCCGACGACCTTCTCCAAACTTCCCCTCCAGCAACACCTTTCAGCCGCGCTCTGCCTCCCGCCCGTCCTGCCCGCGCAGCCGACCGCCCGCCCGGCGGAGGGAGGAGGCAGGGCGCCGAGGGGGAGGAGGCAGAGGCGGGNGAGGCGGTGCCCTCTGACGCGCCCCCGCCCGAGGGAGCAGCGCGGGCGCTCTGGCGGAGGCGCCCCGCGGGAGCGGCCCCGCGCACCCCGGTGGTCGCTGTCTTCCCCAGCGCCTCGTAACCTACCTGCCCGCCTGCTGGCCACAGCTCTGCCCATCGTCCTTCCCCGCTCATCCCGCGGCTCGCTGGGATGCTCTGTGCGTCTGGAAGCGCTGCGAGGTCCTTCACGGGGCGGCGGGCTGAGCGTGTGCAGGCCACGGCCCTGCCCGCGGACTGCCGGACCCCGCCGGGGCCGAGCGCGGGCTCGGGGAGAACTGGAGGGAAGCCGCGTCGCGTGGCGGATGCTGAAGCACCTGTTAGGCCGGTAGCATACGCACACAGGCTGGTCTGGAGCACAGCTCACATACAGTGTCACGGCTGAGAGCGCTGCTGCTGCATGACATGTATTCGAATTTGAGGACGTGAGAAAGCATTTGCTTTCATCGGTGGTCGTGCTGCAGTCCTGCAAAATGGTTAAATCACCATATGACGGCTGGCCCTCTCCAGGTTGAGTAGGACAGCTGCACCATGTCACCTCAGTGCGGACACTGCCTCAGCTCATGCCACCAAGAAGGACTGAGGAGAGTTGAAAATGCTCCCCTTGGCTAACCAGAACCAAGTGATTTAAACAAATAAGAATCATAATTAAACTTCTCTAGTGCTTCCCATTTTACAGTTGAAAAAAAACCAACCTGGGATTAAATGAAACTTCTGTTAATAGTATGGATTTTTTTTTCTACTGTCTTAGTAGTGTCAAGTGTTCAATGATATCCTTAGGATTTTACTTACTATAAAGTAATTTAGAAAATAGTTATTTGTGTAGTCTACAGTCTCACTCCTACTTTGAATGCTTTGCATTTTAAGATTTATAGAGCTCTGAGAAGAGTGGTAACACAAGATTTCCATATAGTTCAAAATCTTACTTCCTGCTACAGAATGAATTTAAGGTACTTAGAACGAGTACAGCATGCAAGCAGGAAAGCTATAGCACTGTCTAAAAGAACTGAACCTCACAAATTGTTAGGAAGTATGATGCAGTGAGATTTAAAGTCAGTAAAAGATACATGTAACAACACTTGCTAGCTACTTTATTCAGTTCTAGTTCATTTTGGGATAATCCCCTTTTACTAACTAAATTTTTGTGTGTGTGGTTAATTCAGTGAGGACTTCAGTGGAAGGTTATTCCAAAAAGGAAAGCAAGTTACTTCTATTTTGTTGCATTGCTGAGAAGGCTGAAGGAAGTCCTAACCACTGCTTAATGATTCATCAGAAGGTGTATCAGCAACTTGCAAATATTTGTGCTCTGCACTTCCATTTTCTCACAAGCAACAGTTTCGCTTAGTATGGAGACTCCTAGCAGTAGAATAAAAATAGTGCATTTTCGTGCTAAACTAATGATTCCTCTCAATCTCATTTTTAAAAGCTAGGTGATTGAAGTATTTTCCTATATACAAATTAGAAATTATTTGCCACAAAACTAAAGGTCAGCGAGACTTGGAAGAGGAAGTATTAAATTGTCATTCAGCATTAAGTTTAATGCCAAGACCTTTCTGCCAGGAATAGCATTAAAAAAAAATAGTAAAAGAGCAACAGCAGAGGCCAAATCAATCAGCAGAGAAAATGGGTTACTCACTATTGATGGAAAACAGCCAGCTTCTCCATCTGTACTCAGTTGTTGTTGCAGGGGGAGAAGGTTGGAGGTGGTTAGTTTCTGAGCCATGAATTTCTGTGATGCTACTGCCATATCACTGTTTAAACTGCTGGTTAACACCTGATACCATCACATTTATTTTGGTCCTGATTATTGTCCCAGTTTGCCCAACTAATCCCTACAATTTTGGGGATTTCTACAGTGCACCTGCACTCTGCAATTCGTTGAAATGGGCAGCTTTTACAGGAGGACCCTTCCCGGAGAGCAATTTCATAAGCAGTCGGAGCCGTGGGAAGCGTTCCGTGCGTTCAGGGCACAGCTCGGGAGAAGGTTTCGCCGCAGCGCCGGCTGCGAGGGCAGCGCGGGGCCGGAGCCGGCCCGGGAGCCGCGGGGCCGCTCGCCCCCTGCTGCAGGCGGCGAGGAAGGGCCCTGCAGCCCCGGCAGAAGGCAGCGCCCTTCTCCGCAAGGCTTTCCGGACACTGGAAGGAGTAGCAACCTGCCGGGTTTGGAGGTTCCACAGAAATAGGTAGGACTCATATAAAAATCACTGTTCTCCGAATTGGTGACAGTTCAGAATGGTCCCGTCTGAACGTGATTTTGTCTTTCTGAGTGCCTGAAGACGTAGGATTCCATGAATTGTCTGGGTCACTGAGTCCAGTCCCACCCAAATGACTGATTCCAAAGTGAATAAAGGCTTTACACAGCCAGGTTACAGTCAAAACCAGCAATATTTAAAACCATGTAGGCCACCATGGCAGAAGAGTTAAGCCACACTCAAGACTTTTTGAAAGTTCCCTGCAGTACCCTCTGCAGATGGGACACAAAAGTGTTTCGAGCAAAGTAACTCAGATTCCATTTCTAGGTTTGCAGAATTTAGGCAAGATAACATTGGTGCTTACGACAACATTGCAGACCAACTAATTAACTTTGAATGTAAGCATACCTTAAGATACTTTAAGATAAGCATAAGATACATATAAAATCAGATACAAGCATGAGGACTGCGGTTTATAAGTAATGGTATGTATGCTAGTAGCATAGACAAGGGACAGCATCCCCCCAAACTACTTTATTTCTGAATAGAAAGGCAGCAGATGCAACCAAAACAGCAATATAACCTACCATAGACTAACCCAGAGCGAGAAGGAACTCTTCTCTCTACTGTCGCTTAGTGCACCTCAGAGAAATGAGTGAAGTAAAACCACCCTCTCTTCCAAAAATGGCCTAAAAAGGCAGTTATGAGTATCACATACAGCGGCACAGCTCTCTGGAACTATGTAGGTAAGGTTTGAAAGCCTCTAATTTGTTAGCAGTGATGGATGGCTGTGCTTTAAACAGTGTTATGAGATATGACACACAACAGCAGCTGGTGCTGATGGGAGAAGACTAAATGCTTTCAACATCCCTTTCTCCTCTACTGAATGCACAGTTAAATAGGTAACATGCCCATTATTAAAGCTTTTTTTTTAGGTATTTTTTGTTAACCTGGTTTTCAGGCCACAGATAGAGGAAATGTTCACATCTTTGTCTCAACCCTTTGAAAGTGAAGAGCCTTGACAGGCACATTGAAGCCATAACTTAAAAAGAATAACGGAGCCTGGGTGAGTTTCTCTGCAGAGCTGGAGAGCAGATGCAGCCTCAGTGTCAACAGAGCTTTTCCTCAATGTCGCAGCTGGCTTTGCATGGTAGGAACCCCTGTTACGGAGCTAAGCCTTCACATCCGCCCATCCAGCTTTTCAAACAAGGCCTTGGGAACACACTGTGCCGTTAACTTGCTGTTGCTGCCAAACCACCCAAAACTTTAAAATCACCAGCTAAATACTACTAGCTCATTCCAGCACCATGAGCCCCAGTGGCTAATTACCTAAACCATGATGGCACACCAATCATTATACATTTCAAACATTCAAAATTCAGAATTTTGCATCCATTTAGAGTATTTACATGCTAGCCATTCATGTATTGGCAACAATAGCCTTTTTGCAACAAATGCCTTTTGGAACCCTTAGGAATCACAATTTCTGCTATGATTATTTGAATGAATTTAGGATACAGTCAGCATGAAAATGACAGTGAACTAAATATTATTGTTGCTTTTGAACTATAGTTTAATACAACTAAGTTGATGTGGAGTTGTCTGGCTTACTGCAGCTTTAGCAGGAATAAACTCTCCATAGCTGTGAATGAATAAAATTCAAATATATGAAAGAGTTGATCTAGGAACTTCTATGGCTTTCATCACTGTAGGATATTAGCATCTCATGCATATTAATAAATTAATCTTCACATACGAAAAGACTGGGGAATATAATTGCCTCAATTTCACAAGTGGGAACAGAAAAAGCTTAAGGGATTTGCTAAAGGTCATAAATGAACTCTGTAGCAAATCTGGGAGTGTAATACATATTTTCTAAGGATGAGATTTCACACAGCCTCACAAGATCAGAGATCTAGTCTGGTTGACAGCTAGTTCCTGGTTTGGTTCATCTGAAAGCATTGGCTAGTCACCAGGCAGCCAAACAAGTGACAAGGATAAACAAGGGAGACCTGGGAAAAATGTGGCCAGTAGTGGGGAATAGGATATGCCACCATTTAAGCAGGAGCACAGTTTTAGCTTTGTTAGATGGTCATGGAATGACCAAAACAATACCTTAATTATAAAAGGCTATTCATTATTTGAGTAAATTACCCTAGCCTTTGTTCATTTTCTTTTTATAGGATCAGCGAAGAAATAGTTTGTATTTTACTGGAAAGCCACAAGCTTCTATCCAGCAATGTTTATAAAGTGCTTGAGTTCTTTAAACATTTCTAAAGGTTTTCCTTTTACTTTTGGGGATGTAAGTTGAAATAATTTTGTAATCTAAGCGCCATAATTGTGCCTGTATATGAAACTCAACCATTAAACAAAAAATCATGATTACATTTAGATTTTCCAATTTTTTTTTTGTTTTGTTGTTCTGGGAAAATTTGGGGTCTGATGAGCAGTACTTCCTGGGAAATCAAAATGGCACTTAAAACCAAAATAAACCTTGTTCATATTTTATAATTGCTCTCTAACATTATGATTTACAAATGAGAAATTAAATTGTCCAGTGCTGCTGGCTAAATTTCCCCTCAAGTAAGTCAACAAGATTCCCAGTCCAACTTGAACATTATGAGAAGCTCAGGCTTCTGTCTCTCAGGGCAGCTTGCTCGGCTTTTACAGGACTGCCAGAGCTCCTCAGTCTAGGTCATCCTTGAGGAAGAAAGCTGTTTGATTAAGAACTTCTGCTTGAGCAAGTCATGTCAGGGAGCAGCAAGGGCTGGGCTGCCCTGGAGGGCAACTGAACTGGGAGCCACAAGCACCAGTGAGGCAGCAGGGCCAGTGGCCACACCAAGCAGGAGCCATCCTGTCAGGAGCCTGGACAGGCCCAGGGATGGCAGCCAGAGTCAGCTAACAGTCCAGTGACTGCCCAGGGAGTCTAGGGACAGGGCAGCCCCAACCTGCAGCTAGAGAGCTCAGTCAGCAAGGCAAGATCAGCACCATCAGGGTGCAAGACTGGGCACCACTACAGTGTAGTAGGCTCAGGCAAGGACCAAGCACAGCCACAACATTGCTCAGGCAAGAACCACAGGCAAAGGTCTGAGCTTCAGCACAGCAGAGGACCCAGAAAGGGCTTCTCATAGCTCTGTCTTGCAACTTGGCTGTTTTCACAGCACCTTGAGACGAGGTGCAGAGCAGCACCATGTCTGAGCTGGCTTGAGTACAGACAGTAAAATTCTAGGTGTAGGGAAAGAGGTTGCAAACCCAGTTGGTGTGCTCAGAGCCCTGGCAACATGGGCTTAGCATCAAGAAGTCTTGAGTGTTTCTCTTGTTAGGAGTGTTTGCCATACCCACCATTACTTCCCAGAGTCATGTGGCAGATCTAAAGTACTGTCAGTGTCGCTTCAGATTTTAATTCAGAAAATTGCCTATTGCTCTAACTCCCTCTACTCTAGTAAAGTGCTGAAACACTGCATGAAACTATGCAAAGGGGAAAGTACAGAAGTTACCATCCTTTCCTCTGTATCAGCTAAATCTCATAAAGCTTCCTGGATTAAGACAAGCTGTGGAATAATGTCTGAAACAAAAACCCAGCAACATGGAATAAATCCAGCAAATGAGTAGCCTCCACTCATAGGAAGATTAAAATACCAGTTAAGGCATTAAAAATAGAACTCAAACTAAAGAAAAATCTCTCTTCCTCAGAGCAGTGAGGTACTTTAAAATTCCTAAACACTTCCTTTCTCTCCTCTCTGTGTCTCCTAGAATGTTCACAGTATTTTAAAAAATCATTTATTGACTCAAAAATTTAGATGTCAGTGTTCTTTTAAAGACCTTTAACAATTGCTTTGGATCTTGCATCATTTGTGTAATTCACAAAAGGAGGCTTTAAAGGTAGTATTATAAAAGACTATTTTCTAACGCATCCCTTATTGTTTTCCTGATTTCTTTAAAAATCTAATTTATTCAAGAATAACAGAAACCTAAACTGATCAACATTGTTTTTAATAGACAAGAAACAGAAATTAGACAGTTTAGGCACAACCTTTTTTAAGTTTTACTGGCATGTCATTAAAATATACAAAACACACTCAGCAGACATCATTGTTCACAGATGATGTACCCATAAAAGCTCTACATTTAGTATATACCACCAGGTATAACATGCCAAGACAGAACTCCTAATTTTGTTTCCAGCTTTGCCAGTAGTAGAATCAACAGTGCACAAACATCACGTACTCTAGTTTAAGCAGGTTTTGCTGTTACATCCTGTAATGCATCCCCTGCAAATACGGCAAAGTCCACTCTCTGACCCGACACTCTGGCCAGTACAATTGCACCTACAAAACTACAGCTGCAGAAGCCACACTTCGATTAGTTCTGGTTTTTATGCTTATGTAATGGTGCTTGTTGTACTGATGTAAAAGCCTAATTTTGCCAATATACTGAAAAACATACTAGGAAATGGTGCCAGTAAAATGCAAATTATCTCTGTTGGTAAACAAGTCCTAGAATAGGCACAACTTTGTTTTACCAGTGGTTACACACCAACACATGGCACAGTGCTGGTATGAAAGTACTCACTGGTAGAGGGCATGCCACTTAGCCAGAGCATCAGCTGGAGTGGTGTAGTTCTGGAATGTGATCTTTGAGTGGCACCAGAGAGAGCTGTATGGGAAGAGGATGCTACAAGCCAGGGCAGCAGGCACGGCGTGCTCTGGGATGTGTAAGGTTCAGTGAGAATATTGCAGGGTAACAACCAAAAGGCAAGAATGGTATTTGATGGGAAGAATGGAGTATCTGGAAGCTGTGGTACAATTGAATATCTAGATAATGATCTTCAGAGGTCTCTTCCAACCCTAACAATTCTGTGATTCTCTGATTCTGTAATCCAACAGTACAAAAAGCAACAGGAAGATACTTATACAGAGCTTTCATCTGAATCTGTACTGTTAGTGGGGAAAAAACCCCACAACAAACTAAAAAACTCTTGGGGTATCAGTTTATTTCCTGCAGTAACTAAAAGTTCTTTAACACATCATGCACCTCAGACACTGTTTAATTAAAACAAGTTTGTTACAAACTTTTGTTACAAAGTTGTGAGCAATATGCTACACATATGTTTAAAATGTATGCATGCAATATCTTTTAACCAAAGAAAAGTGAAACTCGAAGGAAATATGCAACCTGTCTAAGCTGTGTGCCTTTATGGACTTATCCTGGTTTCCTACAGTTGACTGGGTTGTGGCTGGAAGTGCGAACAGAAACACCATTCCCAGTCTTTCAATAGTACAGAATTTGGCTATCCTACTGACATGCTGAGACAACTGACTTTAGGAAGAAATCTGCAGAGGGTGGAAAACATGGCACTGAGAACCAGCACAGTTTTGAGGGAGGAAAGGTGGCCGAGCTCTAAATCCAGGTGGCAGAGCTCTAAATCCATGAAGACTGGCAGGTAGTCCTAACAGTAGCACTAAATGTCATGAAAGCCCTGAAAGCCTTTGCTTCCATGAGTGAAGAAAAGTAAAAGGCAGGCAGATAAATAATGATTAGATTAAAAAAAAAAACAAAAAAACAAAAAGAAACCAAACCAAACCAAACAAACAAACAAAAAAAAAACGAAAAAAAACCCAAAAAAACCCCAACCAACCAGAAAATTGACTTGAACAAAACGTGGGCTGTGATTGCCAAAAATAAGAGCACACCTTACAAAGATAAAGCCATTAGCGCAGGTTGGGACAGGAGGTGCCCAGCTCCACTTTCTTACTCATATGTTAATTTTTTTTTAAGATAGCAGAGTGATGATCTTTAAGATAAAAATGTTTTAAAAAATATAGGCTATATGTGGATTTAAAAAGCAAACAAGATATGCCACACCACAAGTTCAGTGGAGACAAAAGAGTATTTCCTGAAGGAAATTTAAAAAAAAAGGGCATGGGTAAAATCTTTCACAGATGTCTATGTTGATGGCAAAAATATACAATTTGATATTCTCAATTTGCTGGAACGGATATGCTAAGGGAGTATTTCAGTTAAGCAGCTGATTGACAAAGTCAGCCTTTTTTAGCTACATAAATACTCTAAGTTGCACTTTGTGTGGCACAAGTTTGGGCAGGTCACAGTAAAGCTGGTCATCTTTATCCCTTAATTTAGTAGATTGCTGAAAAGTCCCTTGAAAGTAATACCATCCCTATTGAAAAGGATTGCAGGGAAACAGTGTCAGATTCCGTTTCATTGATGCCATATCCTGTTATTTAATAGCACAAGGTATAATTTGACAGTTCTAACAATGAATCATTGGCAGTAACCTGGGGACATTTTTGATAGAAAACTCCCAACTAGAATATTTATAATGGAAGAAGCTGGAGGCAGAAGAAGAGATGAGAACAGGTATCAGAGATGACAGGTCATCTCCAACCAGAGACAGTCAAAGGAAAAAGGAACATATGGCACCTTACCCAGCTCCCAGAAAGGTGTGAGACCAAACACATACAAAATGAGATGTAAGAATAATGGCTTGCTGCAGAACTGAGGCAAGACCACTAAATCTCCTGATATAAAACAAGCAGAACAAATGAATTTTCTGTATCAATAGTGGCAGTGGTATTTCAGCTGAAATTCACTGTCATTTTAAAGTTGTTAGCCATTCAAGTAGACTCCATTTATCACATGACATTTTAAAAATATTCATATATTTTTAAATCTGCCCAGAAAGAAATTTTAAGCATTAAAAACAGCTAAGGACTTTCCTATGGTCATTTACGCCAACCCAACTGAAGGCTACAAACCCCTTTCTCTGCCACAAGCTTTTTAGCAAGCAGATGTCTGAATGTATTCCAAGAATGTATTAATACCGTGGTTAAGGAAGACTCACTGGGGTTTGTATTTGCTTTTAAATCTGATAGTTTTTCTCTAATAGGCAGAAACATGGTAGCCTTTAATAATGGCAAAAGAAATGAATATTTCCTTTGCTGTCTTGTCAAACAAAGAATAAAATACGAGTTTGGTTTTGTTAATGCTTCCAAGTCTCCCAGCAAGTGGAAATACATAAAGGGCTTTTTGTTGTCTCCCACTTAGAGGGACAAGTTTATGTTGTCTCTTTGATGTATTTCAGATGGAGCCCCTCCTTAACTAGAAACCCAAACTATGCTAAACCATGACATATACAAATATATTTTGCTGCTTGAAACAGTGCAATATGTAAGCTCAAAATATGCAGGAGTTATAACATTTGCAAGAATTATCTATTCTGCTGCAGTAAAATGCTACTATTTTTAATGAGACATTAAAACATAAAAGCTTTCTTTTCAGACAAATTGTGTGCATATTTATTGATATTCTCTGCAGTATGAATGCTGTATTGAACAGTTAGAACAAAAGCATATTGAGAAAACATGTTTACTTTTTAGATTCAGATCTTGTCCTCCAAATGTCTTAAATCAAATAATAAAGACTTACACTTCTAATTAGTGCTTTAGATTCTGGGCTCTAAAGTAAAAAAATTAACTGCTCTAGGCTTACACAAGATTTTCCCGCAATACAAATAAAATAGTTGGTTATGTTTGCTTGAATTAACATTTGCACTGCAGATAGTATTAGTCCTCTTCAAAGCTGCCTAGAGATTCTGGCAAAATTTTTATCCAACTATGTAACTTCTGTGAGGCATTGATATATGAACTAGTCAAAAATCAGGAGGAATGACTTAAATCAGTTTAATTAGCTTTTATCCCAAACTTACCAATATTTCAGATTGGAAAAAAAAAAAAGAAAAGGAAAAAACCATTTGCCAGGTATATTTGCAGGTAATGTAAAGGTGACTCATGAGAGGTGCAGGACTCAGTCCTACAGTCTAAGGCACACTGGATACAGTACAAGTGATACACCAGCATATGAGTGAGGACACCCTTCAGGAAACTGTCCCTGCTGACTGTGATGACCCTGAGTTGGAAATAGTGCTGCTCATTCACCATCACCAGTAGGACTGTTTTCTTAGGGCACACATCCAAACAGATTTAAAAACCTGTGTACTCCAATGACAATGTGAGATCTCTCAACAAGCCTCAAAACCCACTATTACTTTTAAATGCAAATCTTATATTCTGCACAACTGGGCACTGATTCAAGTACTAGATAAATATATTAGGCAGGTTGCCTTCAGCCATGGGAATTGCAACCTGACATACATTATGAATCAGGAAAGTAACCTGTATTGATTTGTATTAGTGCTGATCTTATATTCCTCAGCAAGTTTCAGGTGACATTTCCTCTCTCCTGATGAATTATATGTTCATATTGCTTGTAGAGACAAGTCAGACAAACACAAAGAACTATTACTTTCAAATGAGAGGTTTCAAAACAGAAAGAGCTAATGTTTTCTCAGATTTTGAAGCATTTTAACCTTGTGCCCCTGAAAGTTGCCAAGCTGGCTAGCCTGGATGCTAGAACCACTTAATGGAGGAAGAGTAATACTGCAAGGCAGGCAGACAGGCTTGCTCCGGTTGCAGAATCAACACGGTCCCAGGCTCTGCCACCCCATCAATCTCCAAGGTCCCTGCAGAGACTGCCAGAGAGCATCATTTAGCAATGCCCCCAAACTGCAAGGAGAGAATGAACTGATTTCTCTCACCCAGGTTACAGGGCCAGGGACACTCTAGTCAGAGGCAAATAGACCTATCTCACCTGCAGACTGTCAATTTGTAGGTTTGCAGGTTGATCAATGCTCTATAAAAGATGTAATCCCTCATATTTGTCCCACCATAGCTTTACATAGCTTTCCGTACTCTTCCATAAACTTTCATTGCTTTTACTTAGGCTTATTCCTGGGACTTATCACAGACCAGGGGGCGAGCACAGATGCATTTAGGTGCATACAAGGGAGAATATATTTTCTGTTTGGTTTTAGCATTGGCTGTATTCCCAGACTTGAAGCTTTCTGGAAGGTGACTGTGTACATCTGTGTCAATCAGAAAGCAGCAAGGACAGGGTAATCTGGGAGCTGTGGGTGCTGGTGAGGCAGCAGGGCCAGTGGCAGGGGGCAGTCTGGAACGAATCCAGCCAGGGGAGGAGGGCAGGTCTCATAGCTTTTCACAGCAGGCTGGTTCAGGTCACCAAGCCATGCTGTGTCAGAGCGGGCCTCGAGCACAGGCAGTGCAATCCCTGAAAAGCAGCATTTCCTGGTGATGCACTCAAGGCCTAGACAGTCATGGCTTTGTTTTAACTCAGTTTTGTCCATGGAGAGTTCAGGTTTGCAAAGGATAGGGGCTGCTGGTGGGACCTGTAGTCAAAGACAAAGCAGTACTCCTTCACTTGGGTCCATCACATTTAACAGAGCTCTAAAGTTTAGGACCTCACAAGTGCGGTAATGTTGAAGAGAAGCTGATGCATGTTAACATTTTGTACTAGTTATGTTGTTGTGCTTAATTTTTGGTAATCAAACCAAAAAATTCTGTGGCCATTTGTGTAACTACAGTTAATTTTTTCAGAATTCCATTCACACATGGGGATCCAGAAAGTTCAAAGCTGTGCCTGGCTCTTCCTAACACTTCCTAACATCAGTCAGAAAATGTGTGTCAATATAATGTTTCTCCCAATGAGTATTCAGGCCACTGCTGTTTTATTTATTTAATAATACTCTTTATCCTATCCTCAGCATGTTACCTGATTTTTAAGCCATCTTTCCTTGTCCCTTCCTTGTCTTTTCCTTGTCTTCAGAAAAAAAATAAAAGTTATATGTTAGCAGCAGAATCTGAATGCTGAGAACCGCCTTCTAAAATATTTTCCTTTAATCAGAAAGGACATCTACATTTGACATGCCTGAAACAAATCTTATAAAATTCTGTATTGAGATAACAGAGGGAGAAAGAATTGCTGAAGGTTTACGTGTTCAAGAAAGTTTTCAGTGTATTTGTTTGCAGCGGCTTTATTCTCTGGTGAATACGTGCATGCATAATGAACGTGCAACATAATTTAGTTGGTGTCCAGTGCAGTTAACAAAGCTCTTTGTAAGAGAGCTACAAAACCAGATGGATTGCTAATGTGAAGGTACTCAGAGAAGTTGCAAGCAACTGGAATTATCATATCACCTTCTGTTCCTAACATTCTCTTTAGGGGGTTAAATAGTTCTTTTGCAAAGCTTTTTGGAAGTGTGTAAAAATCCACCCCACTATCATGCCAGCATACCAAAAAGATAAATCCTTACACAGTTTACCTTACTTCAAATACAGTATTTGGCATTAAATGATTTGTTTAAACTACTTACAATGCTTTGATTTTTCCTTCAAAAATACCCTAGTCTAGAGCTTACCCTTGCACTTCAAACACTCCCCAGAGCCCAGAGGGATGGAGAACACACACACTGAGTTCTCCCAGAAGGGCCCAGTTCTCCAGTGGGGAAGGGGCAAGCTCAGGCACAGGCAATTGAGACAAATATAAAACAGATTCACAAGAAACAATGCCCTTCCATTACCACCATCCTATGGTATTCTTGCTGAGATATGCCAGTGGTTGTGCAGCTGCTGCTTGGGGCACGGTGGGGCTGCAGTTTGCTCCCACTGAATGCCCTTTCCTGGAGGAGCTCATTCAGTGTCCTTGAGACAGGGGCATCAGCACTGCACCAGGGACTGCTGAGAGCTGCGAGGGCTTCCAGCCTGGCACTGTTGAACAGAGCAGGGATGTGGTTTTCTCTGATTGTACCAAATTAAATTGGGATTATGGAGCTGAAATTTATATCTATTTCGTTATTGATTTACTAAAATCTTCTATCAGAAAGCAGAAATTGTGGGCCATGTAACACTTAAATTGATAAATTACTTAAATAGGAGCTGAGAATGAGGTAGCAAATTTTAATTAATTACCAACTCTGAAAATTATGTCCCCAGTTTTTCTTCATGGTGTATGTTCTAAGTCTGTTTATGGCTTTTACTGTAAGAAGTACCTCAACATAGTTCTCATATGCCACAAATCTTAGAATCAACCAGGCAATCTCTCTGCACTGTCATTATGGCTACTTAAGTGACTGTCATAAAATTTAAAAATAAAAAATACTTCCCTTTTTGTTCCAATCATCATTATTATGATTCAAGTGTTGGAAAGAGTGAGGGAAAGAAGAGAAAATGGAAATCACTTCATTTTCCAAAATCATAGTTAATGGTTGGACTCCATGACCTTAAAGGTCTTTTCTACCATTAACAATTCTATGATTCAAAGGCATGTATTTATTTTAATCAGTATTACTGTAATTTGGGTCAATGCTGTCTA
This sequence comes from Ifrita kowaldi, assembly GCA_013398055.1. Classification (NCBI taxonomy): domain Eukaryota; kingdom Metazoa; phylum Chordata; class Aves; order Passeriformes; family Cinclosomatidae; genus Ifrita; species Ifrita kowaldi. Next base: position 646,562 of record VZRS01002118.1, read on the forward strand.
AAACCTGTCTCTGGACATTTGTCAGCATTTTTGTTTCAGAATCCAATTTTTTGGGGTGGGATGTCTCAGATTTTTTTTAAGAGAACTCTGGGTTCTAGTCATGTTTCAAAGCAATTCTTTTGTTCCTAACCAGCACTGGCTCCATTTGGGAAGGCAAACAGAAAGTAACCCAGGGGGTGGATACTACTCTGCTTAACACAGATATTTCAAAAAGGCAGAGGGGATCACATCAAATCAAAGCGTGTTACCAGAGTGAGGTTCTTACACAAGATGCACATGTGCCTTCTTCAGACATAATATAATTCACCTTCTCAACATCCAGGTAACAGAATAATGGTCTCTAACTCAGTTAATCCTTCTAGTTGCACTTTTCTATCCTCTCTATGTCTTACACAGTGACAGTCAATCTTGCACATATTGAATTTCCCATTAAAATCTAGAGACCTCATTCCTGCTGCCTAAACACTACTACCTTCAATTGTCACTTAGGTATTTGTATCTCCCAAGCCTTCTACTGCTTCCAAGCCTCAGTCTAGTCATCTTTAGTTCAGAGGGCGCCCAAAAGCCTTTAGATGCTCTTCTCACCTGAAGTCTACCATATTACAATAGTCTTTTCCTGCTATTATTGTCACAAACTAATCGAAGCTCCCTGATTACTTTTAAGACCAATACTCATTGTACAGCTGCCATGAAAATCAAACCATTGGGTGCAAACCAACTGATTCCTTAGAGGAAGGCTGGAGGTGGCAGTCAGATGTCTGTCACCTGCCTGACCTCCACAGCAATGAAGAGGGACCTCCTGGGAACTCAAGCAGGTAGTTCCCTCCCTCCTTCTCTGCTCCTCTGGGCAAGATGTGTAAGGCTTGACCTCTGACATTTTTCCTGACTCTTTTCCTGTGGTACTGGAGTGATAACTGTTTGTATGAACTTGCTGTATTAAATGAAATTTCTAAGTATGTAATATTTATGTTTTGGATAAATGTATTTGGATAAAAGTAAAAATTTTACATATGAACTTCACATTTTGATATTGAAATTGCAGAGAGAATGTAGGGAGGCACCATGCCTAAGCACACAAAGAAGCAGGCAATAGGGTACCAACCTGTCTTCCTGACATTTTCCGTAAGATTGGATTTTAAAAGAGATGCTGTACTCTGTGGGGATCAGAGCACAGTAGTTTTCATAACTACTGCAATTTTAACAAGCACCTAATAAAGAGAAGAATTTATCCAATCTCTTGACTATGGAAGTACTTCCAGATTTTATTTCAGAATCGCTTACTGACTCAAAGTTTTTTTTAAATTGGTCTTTGATCCTGGTATTTTTCTGCAAAACCCACTAACATTCCTTCTAACCCTATTTCAGCAGTTCAAAAGTCATGCAGCTTCATGGAATACTTGTTTTCTTCAGTGAGTTCTTCAGGATTTAACTAAAAACAAAGTGCCAAAATTTACAGACTTGTTGTGAAACTGGAGCTGAAGAATGATTCTCAGCTCTGTGTTCAGGTGATGACTCTATGCAATTAAAAGCAGTGGTCTCAAAGGAGCAGCAGTGAAAAATTGTTTGAGACAAATCTACAGTCAGTAAGAGGTCTTATTTGGACATTGGCAAAATATCAGTTCTTCCAGCGCAGTAGATAGGTTACTTCGTGACAAGAGCTCCTATGTGCAAAACATACAGATTTTTTTCATGCATGATCTTTGAAATCACAGAGGGAAAATTCAATAAATATTTTTTCTTCCATTAGATAATAGGAGGTAGTTCCCCAACTGATGCAGCCATCACATACTGCAAATCCCTTATTTCCTGTCAGTTAACATCATTACTCATGTGATTTCTTGGGCAAGCTTTTGGCTGTATACTCCTATTTTTTTAACCATTTTGGTCCTGTTTGATCCATGGTAACATGCCAAGGAGAGATTAGTATGCTTTTCACTGGATTTCAAATGTCCTCCTTTTCTATGCTTTGATCAGCCTTTATGCCTATGGTAATTAATTCACAGATTTAGTGAGTTCTTGCTTTTCCTTCTCCTAGAAATCTCATTCAAATTAAAAGGTGGAAATTTTTCTCTTTCCTCATAGTGAAAAGTGATCAATCAGCGTAAAAAATTAACTGGTGCTACTGGATTTTTAATTGTCTCTGCCTTGATTAACTGTCATTCCCACCTTTTGTTTTGATTTCCTGCTCTTGATACTTATTATGGTGGCTATATAGAGACACTGAACCCCTGCAGTTCCACTAATAATTAAAATATTTTAACTGCTTCAGGGAAGAATGAAAATATTGACAAGAAAAAACAATTTAAAGAGCTGATTTTTCTTGAGAAATCTGTTACTCCCTTTCTACAATTGAAGGTCTCCCTTACATAGATAAATAATTGCAGATGCCTGTAAAAATAAAATTACTGTGACAATTTAATCTGATACATCCATCACTGAGACTGCAGTCTGTTCTTAAAAGAGAATGGACTTGCTCACCAAAAACACTTTTTTCTCTTTCCTTCTGCTACAATTTTCCACTTTATATGCCTCAATACAAACTGAAAACATCATCCAAGTTCAGAAAATGTTGGCTAATCAAAATGTAGAGACAAAGAGACTGCAGAAAATGCTGTCCTCCAGGTATGAGACAACAGCTTGAACCAATGCCCGGTCTGTATAGACGAGCAAAAACCAAAACACAGGGGAATGTATATCTGATTGCAGATTTCTTGATGATTTTTAAAAGACTTTTTCAGGAACTGGAGGCTTCATCTCATGCCCAAAGATTAGCTGAAAACAGAGTTCACAGTGTGTAAATTCAGCTAAAAGCAACATTTCCAAATTCTACTTCATTATTACTTAAAGAACTATGTGTAAGTATTCCCCCTTTAGACCATGTGATGCAAAACTCCACCCGATGCAGCATGTAAGGTGTAGGACTATTATTTACTTGTTGTGTAGTTTTTGTTACTAATTTAGTGAAGTATAGTTCTCCAGGAAACTTTCCAGTGAGATGTAAAAGATGATTTAGCCACCTCTGTTGCTAGTTCTCCTTAGCAGCACAGTGTGATCATCTGCCCTCGCATCTCTTTCCCACCTTGTTTTCAAAACGCTGCTCCAAGCAAGAGAAGTCAAATCTGCTGATTACTTGCCCTGTATTTTTCGGGAATTTTTCATGTCTTGGTATATAAACATTTTAGTCATGACTTTCCAAACTGAACAGTGGCACCAAAAACTGAAAAGCAATAACAGCAGCACATCAGCAGCTAAAGAAAAAAAAATTAGCCTCTTATCTGTCTCTGTTCTGTTGATTCCATTGTGTAAAACTGACGTTATGAAGGAATTTGTATCAATAGGATTAGAACAATATTGGTGAAAAAGTAAAATCTTGTGTCTTGGCAAGAATATATTTGTGTGTAAGAAAATGTGTCTATTCCAGAAAGTAATCCATGGTTTATTGTGCCCTAAAGGAAACAGAAGTCCTTTTACACTACAAAATAGAAGGAAACTAGCTGATAGCTCACCTTCTGTTCCTAAGGTGGCCAGAAAATTGTGTCTTCCAGGAAAAGTCTGTGCCAATGCAGCTTTTACTTCCAATGTACTTAAGTCTTCCAGATATAAGTCATCAAGTCCTCCTATACAAAGACATTATTTGGTGGGAGGGAGAGTGAGTCAGAGTTTCTCTAAATAACAAATTGCAGAGTTGTAACTATGGTCAAAGCTCTCTGAAAGGTATTTTTTGGTATTTACAAAATCTCCATTAGATCAGGAAGAAATCTAAAGCACGTGTAGGGTGAGAATAGAAGACACAGTGTTTCTCTCATATGTGGGCTGCAGAGGTCTTACATATTCTTCTGAAACACCTTGTACTTACTGCTGGCAGATAAAAGTAATCCTGGGTCTGATTCAGCTGCCAAGTTCTTGATTTGTTCTGGGACACATCAAAATATTAAGTTTTTGACCTTACCTTTTGGAAGTGTATTAATTGCCTTAACTGCACTGACAATCAATCATCATGATACAAGATACTAAAGTAGCATGTGCCTGATGATGAATTTTAGACACTAATTTAGAAGGCTGGAACGTGCCTTTAAGTCTGTTTGCAATGGCCTGCACCATGTGTCAGAAGAGCTGCAGAGCCTCCTCCCAGGCCACCTACAAAGGCTGTATCTGCCCTGAACCCCCTCGGCTGGATTCTCACCACGTGTCTCTCTTTGACACCGTGTGTCTTCCTTCAGCCTCCTGCAGTCATCAGCTTGGCTCTGCTCCAGAGCCTCTGCTCTGTCCTCCTGCAGGCCTCATAGTACAGCGGGCCGAGGGATTACAGGAGGTTCTCCCAGCAAAGCAGGATTTCTTGTGCAGTAGGTATCTTGAAGCCTCAAACAGGAGACGCCTCTGTAAAACTGTGTCAAAGGGAAGTGTCCTCTGGCTATAGCTGCTTGAATTTTTGAGGTATCTTTGCTTTTTTTCCCCAGGGAGATTGCTTTGTATTTGGGACAAGGGCGAGGTGCTGGGACAGTCCTCTTTTAAGTGAGGAGCAGGCTAGTTGCAGGTAGAAGGAAGTAGTTTGAAACTATTTGTGTTTTGGATGCTTCCAATTAAAACACATCAGAATACAACTTGCTCAGCTTCTATTAGTATATCAAAACAAAGCAGTCATAGAAAAATGAATACATTTCATCCAAATGTTACTATTCCTAACGCGACATTTAAATGGTGAGCAATCACTCAGTAACTGCTTTTGTTCTGGTACAATGACAGTCCGTGGTTTATCTGCTGTTAGCTTTTCAAGCTAAACCCTGGACCTTATGCTAGGGTTAATTTTAACCAACTCATGACTGCAAACTTTTCACAGCTTGGTTTACACTAGGATTTGAAAAGGTGTTAATAAACAGTTGCATGTTAAATTGAAGCTTTCTCTAGCAGAGTGTCAGTAGAGTAAGCATAGCCACAGGGTACATAAGGATAACAGCTGCCAAGCAAACTGAAGGATTTTTCATGATGGGGTATCCCTTTCTCCCAGTCCCCAGCCTGGCAAGATGGATATGATCTTGCTGCCAGCAAATGCCACTGCCTGAAACTCTTGCATGCCAGAAAGCTGACTATTTGCAACATTTGGTTTCCACATGGCTTGTGCACAAGGAGGCCAGATTTCCAAACAGCAGAGTTTGCCTTACAGGTGGGGCTGCATCACTCAGACTTCCAGGGAGTTACACAATATCATTACCAGCCTCCGACCTCCTACCTTCCTGCTAGAACATGGTCACCAGACTCCCAAAGGTTGATGGTTTGGCTTTTTTTCAATTGTGGCCTCAATTTTGCATAATGCTCTCCTGGACATCTAGCCCTTGGGTTAACTTTAACATACTGTAGATGTTGGACATTCTTCAGTGTATTGTCTGCTAGTGTGAAGCCAGGAGGAATGCCCCAGGAGAAGACTGTGTCTTTGCCATGTGAATGTATGCAAAGCAATTGGAGTAAAACGACTTCTCCCCTGGGGAAATCTGTCACAGAGAAGAACTTTAACATGTAATGACACCTACAAGAGTCCACCAACGTGAATGACTGTGGGACAGTCCCACTGTGCCTTCCATAACCTGGGGCACGTGGGCAGTATGTGGGCTGCAGCTGTTGCTCATCCCTGTGGCATGTTCCCCTCCTGGCATGTTCACACAGGTGGCATTGCAGTGTGCAGTTTTCTTTGGAAGGATGTGACTCTACTTGTTTATGTGTAATTAGTGTATTCCTCATTCATCACCAGTTGCAAGAGGGAGTGGACTCCCTGCACCGTGCCCTGCTGGCCCACCTCCCATAGGCAGGGGAGGCAGGAGGGCAGCACCTGTGGGAGCCCAGGGGTAGGTGGGAGGACAGGGCAAGCATGGGCTATGCTGCACCAAAGCCAGGTGCTCCACCAGGGCCCCCCTTGTGGTGGGGCACCAGGCACCCTTGTAGCAGTGACAGGTAGAAGTCAATCAAGACATCATTTCTGTCCCTCCCAGCTGCCTGATGAGCCTGCTCATCCCCCAGGTTATGGCATCAGAAGACAAAGAATTCAAAGGTGCATTAAACAGATTATTCTATGAGTAAATCCCAGTCTAGAAGCCTGAAGCATAATGGAGTGGCAAGTCAATTATTTTTTCTTCCAACTGCTAATCTTCCTTAGCTTCTGGCCTTTTTGCTGATTCTCAGAAAGGGTGATTTGTAGGTGTTTATTGCTGAAATTTGAAGTGATTTAAAATTGATGTTTAAATGTAGTATGACTTTCAGAACTAAGTTATTCATTTATTACTAATTTTCTAAGCAGTTAATACTTTTTAAGGACTCCTAAAATTTACTAGCACACTTCATATATTACAGTTTATGCAGAAATGCCAATTAACCCACACAATGTGCAGTCAAGATAGATGAGGATTAAGTCCCTACAGCCATTGGAATAGCAGAGATGCAATGACCTGAAAATTGTATCCTTAGCTCCTTTGCCTGTAATTGATATAAATTCACCAATTAAGTGCCTTTCCTCTTTCTATTAATCCCTTATCTACAGTCCTGGATCTCTTTTGTTCAAGCAATTAGGACAGATGGCGTATGTTTTCTTGATTCTTTCAGATCTGACTTCAGACTTGCAAGCGTTGCCCAGCCAGGCTTGATAAGCTGGGGGCTTGGGAACAGGATACAACCATCCTGGATATGTGCAATAAATTTCCAGTTATGCAGAAAATGCCAGGGCATGTAACCAATCAGCTCTCCAGCTCCTATTTCTTGTGCATTTGTCTTCCTTGAACATTTCTGAATATGCATTTTGTCTTCTCTTCTTTACTCAGTGTCAGCCCTTCCTCTAAATTTTGTTTGTTGCTGCCTGCCAGCCCACAAGTACAAGAATCAGTGCAGGACTATGGAGGATGTCCTTTTGGCCTGGAGCAGAAGCTGAGAATGAAGGACTCATGACCTTGTCTGCAGTCACACAGGCATGGATCAGGATAGGATGTCCAAACTTTAGTAGGGAGCAGAAGTTACTGTTTCCATGCTGTCCCCCTTGTTTCTAGAGGCACATGGCAAAAGTAGGACCCCACTGTTCTGATTCCAGTTGCGGTGGATTGAACACAATTTCACACATACTTTGTTTCTGGTTTGCATTTCAGAGCTACACAGCTGTCACCGGAACCAGGCAAATGAGGAGAGCTGTAGATGCATGTGGTTAGCTGACTAGGAGAATATTTGGAACTGCTCAAATCCTAATGTGGGTAGCCACACTACTCAAAGATATCAGAAAAAAAAGGTACCACTAACAGAGGCTCTGAGAGACCAGCTGTGGTGAATGCTGTGAGGTAATTCAGAATTCAGGTTGGCAAGTAAGTTCATTACAGTATTCTTTTTTTCCCGTGAAATTACTTAAGATTCAGCCTCAAAAAAAAGAAAAATGCAGTCCCTTGTTTGTCCTTGAAGATAAAAAGTGCTGTACATGGTTCCTGCTATTTTTAAAATGTAAAAATTAAGGTTAAGGGAGGTAGCAGAGCTTCACTGAGACAATGGAATTTCAGAAGTAATGGGATGCTTATGCTGTTCAGAGTTGCAGGAAGACTAAGCTGTGTTTTGGTTTAGAAATCTTGTCCCACCATCTGAGTTATTTATAACATTACACTCCTTTGTGCACCTCCTTACATATAGCTCATTTTTTAAAAAGGAAGGGTCTTAAAATTGATAAAATGTTCCTTTAAGGAGCTCTGAAATCAAGGAGAATTAGAAACCTACAGCTAAATGAAATGATGGAGAAGGCACAAATCAACGTGTTGGGAAAGAAGGCCAAGAGTCATGGCGACAAAAGGATCTCTTAGTCACCACCTCACAATCCTATAGTAGGTCTGTGGAAGGAAATATATCTAGTGACTTAATAGGCAAAATTGATAAGAATAGATCAGTGCTGAGAAGCAGCTGTAGAGTCACATGTATAAAATGGAATTACATTAAAAGTGGAAGGTCACAAGATTTAAGGATTTGGAATATTAAGCTTAGAAAAATAGTAAACTCAGAAGTCAAAGCTGCTAGACAATTGGTCTTTGGCACAGTATTGGTTACTGCACCAGGGGAAAAATAGTGCCATAGGTATGTAGTTCGAGCCACGTACAGAGATGCATTTGTCCTACTTGTAAAACCACTAAAGTATCTTCAAATTATGCATACTTTTTTTTTAGGGCCTTCAATGGCTAGCCTGGGAAGGCAAAGATTGTTAAGAATCTTTTCTTCAATATGCATCCTGGTATGTGCCAACAGCAGCGGATGAGAAGAAACTTGCTATTAACAGATTGCTGGAAAATACCATGGTACTTACCTGAAATGTGCTATCATTTCTTTAATGACAGGGGAACAATTAACTGCTAATCAAAGGTTGATCTGCTTTCCAGTTACAGTACTTCTATACAGCTAACACAGACATACTGTCAGCTGTCACCCAATATTATGGCCAGCCCAAAAAGGGGCACTCAGTGGTTGCTCTACTAGCAAATCTCATTCACAAGTCTTGGCTCAATAAGGTAATTTTGTATTGTTTTTAGCTAGATTGGGAAATAACATATGAAGTGTCCCTGATGGTAAGTGCTGTGCTGTGGACAAGCCACTGATCTCTACTCCTGCCAGGCAGACAGAAGTCTTTTCACCCTTAAATAATTTATTGCCAAGTGCAGTTCCCTTTATATCTGCTTCACCTGATCCTTGAGTCAATCAGAGTTACCATAGGAGCTTAGGCTTCTGCTAGTGCTGCTTTCTGCTCCTCTGAAGTCAGTGGCAACAAAATTCTACTGCTGGGAGCTTTTCTCATGCACCTTTCAGTCACTCTTTTCCTCTGTTACCTCAGCTTTTTGCAGAATTAACAGCAAATGCTGAGGTAGACAAAGAATGAAAGATGAGGTTTTAAAAAACACAAATCCATTTATCTCCTTGGCAATATGCATTCCTTATGGCTGGCACCTTTTTCCATTCTAAAATTGAAAATCTGGTAATATTGTTTCACATCCAATCAGTATTAGATGTATCCTTGCTTGTATTTGCCTTGCTTTATGCTGGTTTATGGGATGACTAAACATGCTGAGAATGTTTTGGTAAACATGACAACTATCTTCAATATTTCTGGGTGAGTGATTTTAAAAGCATATTTTAGTACCCTCTTAATTCCTATTTGAAGCAGCCTCTACCTCTATACTCTTTGCTGGTTTCTTTTGGTTGCTAGGATAATCTAGTAATCAAACCAGCATGAAATCAAACAGAACATCATAATTCTGTGAGTGCACTAATAAACACAGTAACTGTCTCAAATAATACTGCAGTAAAAAGATACATATTTTCATGGCTTAAATTTACTGAACATTGAGTTTGAATAATAACCGAATGGGAAAATGACCACATACACAGGAAAGAACAGAAGAGAGGCAGGCAAGTGAGAAAAAACAAATGGCTTAGAAGGCAATAAAAAGTCTGCCGAAAGAAAGCATTAAGAAAATGTTCATGCAGAAAGTCAAGGAAATAAACAGCAATTACAGATTTCAATACCTAATTAATGTTATCTTGTTACAAAAGAACACCTGCAAGCACTGACTGCTGGTCTTTTTACAGTTACTGATTGGTAGAGAAAAAATAAAAGGAGAAAATTGCCACTGCCAAGTGTGGTTAAAAGGAGTTGACAAATTGACATTAAGTGCTCCCTCACATGGTGACTATCCACATTGTTATTAGCTCAGCCCATCCTTGCAGATGCTTGCACTTTGTTTAGTGCTCAGTGTTATGATTCCTTAATTCCTCCTCGGTTTGGTCTATGTCATGTAATGGGTTTGGTGAAACACAATTCAACATAATAAACTAAATTTACCAAAGGAAAAGCAGGAAAGATTTTCCTATTTTACTACATTTTCTTTAATTTTAGGAGCCATTAACACTTAATAGATGCTGAAAAAATACTAGTATTTATGAAGTGGGATTATTCTACATTTTATAATACTACAGAGCCTGAGTCATTACACTATAGTGTATAAATCTTACAAGACGTATTGAGGGTTTAATCCCAAGACTCTGTTTGGACCCTCTACTTTCAGACTGATTTATGGAATATTATTGTAGTGAAAAAAACACATCAAACATGCTGATATGGCACATGAAAAATCTTGCATACATACTGGAACAAGCAGAGGATTATAGCAGTGGTATTGTGGCTGTACCTGCTGACTGACTTCAAACAGGATGTAAACATTCACATAGCAGGAAGGCACAGCATATGACCCAAAATAACATGCCACAGAGTTTTTATTTTGCTTTTCAGTGAAAACTCAAGGTAGAAACTACACAGTATTTTCATTAAAATGGTTGAACTGTGCCCATCCTGTCCCGTCATCCAGCCCTCCAAGCTGTCCTCTAGAGGACTTCAAAAACATAACACAGCATTAATGTGTTTTAAGTAAGTGGCATTTATTTAAAGACAAACAAATTGGGGGGTGGTATATTTTGGAATTCAATGCAGCTCTGTGTGTCTGACTCTGCTTAACCACAGCTCATGTGAAGAGTTTTTGTGTTTGAAATTATATAGCTACAGGACACTGCCTGCCTTGCTCTACTGTTTCCTGAAAAAGTTTATGGTGCAGGCACATCTTGTTCCACAAGTGAGGCAGCTCTGTTCCCCATTTGTAAGGGCCACAGCATATCACAAGCAGCATAAATTGAGCTCCAAAAAAGAAGACTGAAGAACCTGAATTGGTTGTGGCGAGACAGGAGAGCACTGACCTCATTGAAGAGATGTGGGTTCAGCTGTAATAATGTCAGAGTGTTTCTCTTCCTGAGGGCAGAACAGAAGTAAGTTGTACTTGGTGATCAAATCCACTGGAAGGTGCAACAGGATAAAGAAAGATAGTATTTACTTTACTCAAACTATGTCCCTTTAACTCCCTTTCCTACTCCCCCTACCAACACTTTGGTGCCAAGTCAGCTGCATCTTCATCCTCTGCTGATACCCTAAGTGCACAGTTAGAAATGAGTGCATTGTGGTTTGCATTATTTCATTTGTTTCTGTGATGAGTTCTTATTTCTAGAAGCAGCATTTTCTTCCTGAGGTTTAATTACTTAGGGTTTTAGCAAATGAAAGCCTCTTTTATTGATAAACAATAGCAAATAATGACAGTGATGAGAACGCTAGTTAAAAGATTATGATTAAAATTAAGTTATAACATATTTTTCCCTATGGAATGTCCTTTCCAAGAAAACGTCATTGTAGTGACTGAAACTTTGGGGATTTTTTTTTTTTTTTTTAAGGAAAGTCTGCCAATGTTAACTGATATTATTCAGCTACCTTCATTTGCTTGGTTTGGAGTACTCCTACTTAATTTAGCTGTCTTGATATGGACCTTTTCCACCAGGGAAACTCCTGAGCTTTTGCAGCTGTATTTATTCTAGTCTTTTATGAAGTGGGTTAGCTAACAAAAATTAGTTTCCAGTGTACAGTTTATCTTTGCAAAATTCCCAAATTCTAGCCTGGCCCCCTTCACTGTGCAGAAGGAAAGGCTTCCTCAGCCCTGCAACAAAAGCCAAAGTGTAAGGAGGCAACATTAGCACGAGCACTGTTTTGCAGCAGTGCTGATCAGCACATAGTGTGATACCTGAATTAGTCTAGTCTGGAATGAAGACCATCATCTTCAACAATGTCTACCATTAACTGGGAAATGAATGAAATAGTACAACAGTGCTGCATATGGCAAAAGGGTGCCCTCCACCAAAATTCTATTTCCAGAAAGTTATTCATTGGTGTACCTGATTTGTTCAGATCAGTTTTATAGAAATGCATTAGATGGTACATCTAATCAGTTAAAATAGCCTTCTCCTATTTTTTCGTTTCCAATTTATATGAAGTTTAAATGCACACTAGTTACAGCAAAATAGCAACAACCTGATGACAGAGAGATAAGCCCCTGCCTTAATAAGCTCAGCCCCCGCCTTTTCTATGAGTCTGGTAGTATTCCTTTAAAGCCAGAGACAAAACTCCCACTGACTTCAGAAATGGATTGCAAGGCCTTTGGCAACTGTGTCAAAAGCCTTCAGCAAGGCTTTAAACACTGTCTCTCACAATATCCTCATAGACAAACTCAGGAAGTATGGACTGGATGAGTGGACAGTGAGGTGGATTGAACACTGACTGAATGGCACATCCCAAAGGCTCATAATCAGTGGCACGGGGTCTAGTTGGAGGCTTGTCACTAGCGGTGATCCCCAAAGGCTCAATACTGGAGTATTGTTTAACTTATTTGTCAGTGATTTGGATGAAGGGGTAGATGCCTCATCAGCAAGTTGACTGATGACACAAAGCTGGAAGGAGCAGCCGATACCCCAGAGGGCTGTGCAGCCCTTCAGAAGGACCTTGACAGGTTGGAGAGATGGGCAGACAAGAACCGAAATGCAGCAAAGGCAAATGCAGGATCTCTCAGTCCTGCATCTGGGGGAGAATATCCCCATACACCAGTACAGGCTGGGGAGCTGGGGGTCCGTAAGCCAGCAGAGTGTCCTTGTGGTATCCTGGACTACGTTGGGAAATGCACAGAAACTGATGCACAGGAAGTTCCATCTGAATACGAGAAAGAACTTTTTTACTGTGTGGCTGACCACACACGGGAAGAGATTTCCAAGAAAGGTTGTAAAGTCACCTTCACTGGAGATATTCAAGAACCCTCTGGATGCAATCCTGTGCTCTAGGATGAACCTGCTTGAGCAGGGAGGTTGGACCACATGACCCACTGTGGTCCCTTCCAACTTGACCCATTCTGTGATTGTACACAAATGATATAAAACCACAAAACCACTAATAACTTGTGGGTTTTTTCCTTAACACTACATGCTTTTAAGAACTCTGGCTTCAAGGTCAAAAGAGACAAAGACATTTTAGGTTTGGAATCTTCTTTAAAATAAAATCACCTCAATTCTACATACATATGTTATGCTAAAAATTAGTTTCTAATAACCACTTTTAGTCCTGTTTGATAAAATTTTGATATAGTTAGATATGCAGATTATAAACTTAGAGCTGCATGTCTTTCTAAGTACTTCTTGTTGGGTTCACTAAGCTGAATCAGAAATTTTGCAGCCTTCCATATCATTCCATGAGGATGTCTGTGATGCAGTCTCTTTAGAATCAGACTCACTTTACAGTGCACAAGGAGCCTTGATTACATCAGGATTTTCCTCTACACCTGAGAAAAGTAAGCAAATGAGTCCAAATTTCTAGCATCTCTTTCTTTCTTTTGGTGTAAAATGCAATGGGGAAAATCCCACAAAAATCATCCAGCAATGAAGACAATTCTACTTATTCAAGACAAAATATTACTTCAGAAAATATAGTCTTTCCTACAAATAAAAAAACTTTTAGTAACAAGGATCCAGGAAAAATCATTCCTCTTGGATGATCTTCTCTGGAACTTTTTTATAAATTCATGTTTCAAGCATATAAAAAGCCAGCATTGCACATGTGTTTTTGATAAATTAATTCTAAATGAAGTTGCCATAAAACAATCTTAGTGATTTCTTTGGAGCCCTGTGAAATGTAAAGTCCTTGAAAAAACCTCTTCAGTTTTGCCTTGTCCTTGCAGTAAATATCCCCCAAACATCATTATGGTGCTATTCTTGAGCCCTTGGAAATAGTAGTGTTGAGATGTGCAGCATCAGCAAGAGTATACCAGCTTATTTGCTGTGAATTCCTGTAGCCTAGTATCACACTGGCAATCCAACTCTTCTGGCAGTGAGGACCTTTTGTACTCATTTGGTTCCTTGGTATTCAGTTTATACATCCAACAGTGAGGTACTAGCAACTGCCTGGCTTGTTTAGACACATCCAACATTAATTATACTGATTGCATTAAATTCTGTATAAATTCTCTCTCTAACAGCAAATAGAACAACAGTAAGGGCAGCTCTGATGCTCTGTAGATCACACGTGTCATGGTCAGTGAGTACAGGGGGGATGGTTGAGCTTATTCCCTCTTTTATAGCACATCTCAGGATAAATTCACTTGGATTCCTCTAGGTCTTTACTTCCAGATGAGAAGGTTTACCAGGTTATTGCACAAAGCAACATACTCATTTTTACTAATATTTATATTACATTATCCATGCAGGCTTCCTATTTCTGTACACAGCAAGACTATGTGAGGGTGAACAACCCCCCTCATCTCCTCTCCTGGATGCTGGAACTGACAGTTATAGATCTTTACATTTTTTATCAAAACCACAGTTGCTAAACAGCTAAGCCACTATTTATCCCAAAAAAGGCACTGTGGACGAGAATAAATTGAAGGAGAGATAAATCCCTGAACAGGTTTTGCTGCTGTGTCCATGTTACTGTGCCTGGACACAAAGCAGCTATTAGCCTGGGTTGACCAGCTGACTTGCAGGGTGGATGGCAGCTTTGGGTATCAGGAGGGAGACAAAGGCTCTGAAGAATACCAATGGGCTGCAGCCACTACGTGGAGGAGTGTTACCCATAGAAAAAGGTAAAATGATCAAAGGTCACTGGTCACTGGTCAAAGACTAAATACAATATTTAAATCAAGGTTTAAATATATGATTTAAATATAATGTTTTGTGTAATAATATCGTACCTATACACATGATCTGGCAGACAAAGTATGTTGGTGCTTTTTGTTTTCATGGGAGGAATAAAAACCATCCCTTTCTCATAGCTGGGATGAAGGTACTCTCATTTTTCTGTTGATTAGTTATCCAGCACGAACTTGTAAAAGAGAGAACACATGCTGGGGTTGAAACAAAGCTGGGAAAACTTGAAGTGTTCTTCTCTGGTTTTGCCTCTCCACAAAACCAGAGAAAACAGAAATAGAGTATTATATTTCCAACACAGAAAATGCTTAAAGCCATGCCTAACTAATCAACTGTGTCAGTGCCCATAATAGCTGTGGTCTGTATCATAGGGAAGAGATAAGATGGTCAGCTTCCATTTGTGGAGTTATGACTGTATTTCCAGGACACAGTAAGTTGTCACGTTCACTACAGAACATAAATAGTCGTAGTTACCCCAGTGGGGAGTGTGGCCCATTGAGTTATTACTTCAGCTTTCTGGTACATTTCCCACTTAACTGATTTAAGTGCAATAATGTATGACCTATAATCTTGAGAATTTTGACACTGTCAGTATAGCTAAGGGAATCTTGAATTACTATCTAAGGCTTTAAAGATAAACGTGTATCATACAATGTGTGTCTGATTTTACCCTGTCCTTTGATTTATATTTTACATCCAAGTCACATAAAAAATGAAATAACCTTATTCTTGCAACGTCCTTATGAAATAAAAAATGGATGCTTTGGTTTAAAAATGTCAGAATATATATGTGATAATTTAGGGAAATGAAAATGCTAATTTAATAAGTTCAGCATTAATTTAGCAATAGCTTCAGTCAAACCAAATGTGTATTTTGGGTGAAAATAAAATTCTGTACAGCTGTGACATAAGTATAGTGAAATTCATAAGGAAGATATTTAAATTCGTGATAAGAAAATACAAATTTATTGCCAGCCAGTTAACTGTCCTCTAGCTCCTAGGCAAACAGTAATTTACATCTAGATGGGGTCTTAAAACCAAATACTAAATAGCATGGCCTTCATTCAGATATGAACACAAAGTGTTACCAAGTAACTACCAGATGACATTGTGACAGTGATGTTAAATGAGCTTTGAAGAATAAACTGAGATGAACAAGTGAATGTTTTTCTGTGCAGAATGTAACTACCTTGGAAGGTGTCTGAAAATGGCTAGTAAATAAAAAAAAATTAGTTCTGACAGTAATTTCTGGAGTTTTTGGGACTGTGGTTTAATAAGACAGCAAATGACTCCCAGGCTGGCAGGACTGAAACACAGCTTGCAGCCACGAGATGGGAGGTACTGATCTCACTGAAGCTCACACTGACAATGCGAATTCCCCGTAAATGATATGACAGGTCAGCATTGTAGTAGCTGACTTTTTATGCTAGATTAGTGCTCTCATTGCATGGAGAGTCAGGTATTGTCTGTCCCCTCACAGCTGACACAAAGCTGGCAGAGACTCCAGATTGCATGTTCATTGGTGAGTCAGGCACACCAGTGTGGTTGGTCAGAGCCCAGATTTCACTGCACGTGGAGAAAAGGCCTGGCTACTGAAAGTCTGCAGTCCCACAGAGCATGTCTGGATGCTGGGGAGACAAGATGCATACAGCATACAGTCAACTTTGACATCATGCAGGTTTGAAAAGTCCCTTTACCACATAAATTCTAATGTGACTCTATAGCCCAAACCTGGCCACATGAATAGGCATGAAGAAGATGTTTCTGAAGGGCCAGTTGAAGTGTGACACAGTGTATCTAATTTAAGATAAAAATGGCACTTTTTCCAGCTGCCAGTCTTTGCTCAGAGTTGTGCAAACCTCCTTACAAGGGCTTTTTCAGGATAATTTAATTTAAATTGGTATGGAAGGCTCTGACTACTCTTACTGTAGTTTGAGTGGGCCTAGTTCAGTTTAGAATACATTCGGGTAGTTAAGCAACATCTTAATCAAGTGAACTATGATGGTATCATAATTAGGAGATATATTTTGGCACGCTTTCTTTAGAAATCTAGAGCAGGAAGCCAAATGAAAGTGAACAATGAAGACAAAGGAAGCATGGAGACATACAGTGACTCAGGCTTCCTCCTCTCCTTCTGAACAGTCCTCACAGGGCAGTTCTGCTTCAGGTCTTCACTTTAATTGGAGCCCAGCACAAAGCAAAAACCATCCCAAGGCTTATAAACCTTTCTTTCAGCTAGTACTATTTGTCCACGTATCCTTCCACAGCAGCCAAACTAATTACCATGGCATGTCTTTCCAAGTGACAAAACTTGCTTGTCTGTCAAGATAGAACATTTGGAAGTCTGTGAAGTGATGTAACCTGCGGACACCTCTGTATTGATGTATTTTAAGTGCTATTACTCAGAGCTCTGCTAGTGATTTGCATTCAGGGCACGTTGTTTGGTAATTGGGTGAAGCCAGACTGGTCTCTTCAGATTAATACAGCCCCACACAGGAGTCAGGACTGATGTGACTGGCCCAGCATAGCTTTTGTAATGAAGACTGCTGCTCTGTTTGTGTGATTCTTAGGTGAAATTATCAGAAAAACTGGCAAAACTAGTAGCACAAGAAGCTAAAAGGGAGCACGAGAACTGCTGCGACCAGCAGGTAAAGACAAGTTAGAAGAATGACAGCTCATTGCCATGACTTGCACTGCCACTTCCCCTGTGCCCATGGTCCTTCATCTTCCCCAGGAGGGCACAGCAGTCACACAACACCCAGGCAGTTCTTGGCCCTTCTGCTCAGCACATCATTAGCAGTCTAATGATACTGACCTATGGAAATGGGACTGGCAGCAATGCTTTTATAAGGATCACCCATAGCCATCTCTTCTGCTTAGGAACAATCCAGTTCAGATTTGGGTAACAAGAAGTCTCAGTGGATTGTGTTATTGGCACCTGTACTACCCAGTTCATTAAAGGGACTGGTCCAGAGTCTTATCACAGTTGCCTACATGCAAGCCTGATGCTACTCCAGAAATACAGTAGACTAAATGAGATTTTAAAAAAATGGCTGATTGCTTTCAATTCTTCAGCAATCCTTAAAAATCAAGAGGTTTTTCTGCAGCTTTTCCTGTTTTGGTGGACAAACTCCTCCAGGAGGAGGTCTTGAATTAGCAATGTGTAGTCCGTCAGTTTTCTCTTTTCCTTTTTGGAATAATAACATAAGCTCAGTGATTCTTGGGGAATATGTGTATCTGTTTTTGTTTAGTTATTACTAACTCTTGTTAGTAATTACAAAGTGCCCAGGATGGGTTTTTGAGGAACCAGACTCAGGTTCAGCCCTTTACCTTCTTTCAGGACAGCCAAGTTTTAGCACTACTGTGAAGTAAGTTCCTTCAAGATATGAGACCACATATGAAACCACAGTTTTTAAAGTTCTGTTTGGCTCCATTTTGTGATATTACAACTTTAGGGGGCAGGAAAAAAAACACCATGGTAATATCTCCCTTCAAAGCACAGTATTCAGGCATCCTCATTCCATAGTCATATCTTGGCTACATCTACAGTTTGAATTCAATTAAAAGCTTTTAATTGGTCATCCTTCCAAATATTTCAGAATAGTTACTCATTTTCAGATATGCCTAGAGATCTATTGTCCTAACACAATTTTAGTCTGACACAAAAGTAAATTATGCTGATTGTTCAGTAGGAATTAACCTCTTCTGCATCATCAGATTATTACTGTTGCTAGGTTCATTTTGCAAAGATCTGTTCCTTTCCTTTTTCTGTACATAAGCAAAGCTAAGCACGAGCAGTTGTGAGTCTCAGTACTGACTGGGAAATAACTACTTTATTGGAATGAAAACAGACATAAATATTGAATGTACTTCTAAACTGACTGGAATATTGAAATAGGCTGCAAAAAGACAGGTCACCTTCAGCTGTGGGATTTTCTGATTAAAAATACCTTTGCCTTAAACACAATTATTAATGAAGTGAATGTTTATCCGTGTATTGACAGATACTAAAATGACATCTGAAGAACTTTTCATCAGATTTCAAAGTTGATGCCTCTGAGGTCATTCTGAGGATATGCCCTCATATCTCCATTTAAAACTCAGTTATGTACATCAATTCAAAAATGGAGTGATTTGGACAATTTGAGAGGCATATGTGTATGTGCAGGAGCCAGCTCAGGTATTTCTGAGAGCGTGCTGCAAGATAAGCTCCTAGGGGAAATTCTAGGGGAGTTCTAGGTCAGTTGGAAGAGGTGTGAAATCTGACTGCGAGAACAAGGAAGAGAAGTTGGAAGAAAGAAGGATAGGCAATTTTTTGGTACTGGATAAAAGTAGTCTTGCTGATTTGAGCGAAGAAATGTTTGCTTATGCTCAAAAAAATCTCATTTTTATGTGAGGAAAGCTTCACTAATGGTGTGGAACTCATGGTCTGCTTTCCCTCTGAACTGATGCTACTCCAGAAATACAGTAGACTAAATGAGATTTTAAAAAAATGGCTGATTGCTTTCAATTCTTCAGCAATCCTTAAAAATCAAGAGGTTTTTCTGCAGCTTTTCCTGGATTTTGACAGCTCATGTCAGAGAAGAATCCTGAGACAAAGTGAAGGAAGAGATGGGGGCAGGCAGATCTGGCAGTGGTGCTAGAATTCACACTTTTCCAGACGATTTGAAGGACTAGGTGTCTGTACTCTCTCCCCAAGAAGCAACCACAAGAACTGACTTGGAATAATAATACAGACACTTAGGAAACTGTCGCATCAATAAAACAGAAACATTCACTGGCAGGTTTACCTGCATGGCTTATCAGCCATCCTGCCAAAGCATTTCCTGAAACTTCCCTGAAATGTCCTAGATGGAAATTATCTCCATATACAGAAGTTGTTTGCTTCCTTTAAATTGATGTGGCGTTTTCCATAGCATAATGTTTGACTTACGATTTTATTCAGCACAGAAATGTCAGCACAAACATGAGAAGCTGTGCAATTAATTTTTCAGGAAGGGCAAATAGAACCCGTAGGGCGAAAAGAGCAAGTTAGCATAACACATAAAAGCGGAATGATAAAACTCTGAAGTATGGCATGGGCAGAAGTCTGTGTCTCAGTATTCAATAGCCTGATGGAAAGTATGATGATACAGGGAAGAAAATGGAAGCCATCTAAAATAAACTGCAGCAGGGTAGACAAAATAGTGATGTTACAGGAGCGGTGTACCTACTATTTGAAGTAATTTCGTGTGTGCCTAGACTACCATGCATACAGTCCTGTGGCTATAGCTATACTAAAGCCTGCTGTAATGTTTAGTGGAATCAATTGTAGTTTTCCTCTTGCAGTGTATCTCTAGCAAGACACGGCAATGAGATAAGGAATCAGAAGTAAAAACCTACATAAAACCAAAAAGGCTTTCTTTAGCCAGGAATGCAAAGCCACAGTCCTAACCTCAATCTTGTTGCTGATGAGTCGTGTGCTTTCTGACGCTTTTCCATGCCACGTGTACGGCCTGTTTGCTGTACCCGCGTTCAGAGTAAAGTCATTGGATGTTTGAGAGTCCTTCCAGCCGGGACAGTCCCGCACCCGGTTAAACACCTCAGCCGGGAGGGCCGGGAGCAGCGCTCCGGGCAGGGGTCACTCGCGGGAACCGGACTGCGGCAGCCGACCCCGGTCCGCGTGGCTGTGCAGACTTCATAGGGGGCTTTTCACTGCTGCCTATTCCAATCGGGCCACAGCCTTTCCAGGCTCGCCGTGAGCCCAGCTGGGCGGTGAAGGGGCAGGTGGGTGACTAGGCGCGAAGCCGCCAGGGCGGCGGGGCCCCGGGCCGGCACTGAGGCGGAGGCTATGCCCGGCGGGTACAGCGCTGCTGCCGGCAGCCTCGGCCGCGGTGACCGCCCCTGGGACGGGGTCCACGCTCGCTCGGGCCGCGTCACTTCAGTTTCGAGCTTCGGTGCGGCTTTTGGCAGGGGAAAGGGGCGGGGGAAGGCGGCTCCGGACCGCCCGGCGGGGCCCCGAGCAGCAGCGGGCGCGGGCGGGAGCCAATGGGGGCCGGCGCGGCCGTGTGACAGGCGGGGCGGCCGCTGCCCCCGCCGGGCGGGGAACCTGCACGGCGGCGCTTGGCAGCATCATCCGCGGCTGCGGGGCTGACACACGCCTCCATCCTCCTCTCTCCCGGCAGCCGCTCACACGCGCCTCGCCGCGGGCGGAGCGGAGCGAGGGGCGCCGCGGCAGACAAAGCAAAGATGGCAGGGATCCTCGCCTGGTTCTGGAACGAGCGGTTCTGGCTGCCGCACAACGTCACCTGGGCGGACCTGCAGAGCACGGAGGAAGCCGCCTTCCCGCAGGCGGAGGACCTCTACCTCGCCTTCCCCTTGGCCTTCTGCATCTTCATGATCCGGCTGCTCTTCGAAAGGTAACGCCGAGCACCCCGCGCCGCCCCGGGCTCGGCCAGGCTGGGTGGGCCCAAGGGCAGCTGAGGAGCCTTGCCAGCCCAGCGTCTTCCCGCGCCACTGCTTCTCTGCCGGCCTTACCGGGCCCTTACGTTCTCCCTGCCCGCTCGGTCGGTCACGTAGCGGGCCCGATGCAGGAAGGTGGGAGGTTCGGGAGGCAGCCGGCGAGTCGTTCCCGCTGCCTGCAGCGCGGCCCGGCGCGGGCGCTAGGAGGCGAGGTCTGCCCGGGAATGGGCGCAGCCCTCCCGCCACCTGCGCCGGCCGCGGCGGGCGGGGGCAAGAAGGGCCCTCCGGCACCTGTGCGGATCGGGGCGCCTGCTCGCGACGCACGGGCTGTGGCGGAGTTCTGTCCGCCCCCCTCAGGGAAGCTCCGCAAGAAGTGCGGTGGCGACGGGCCGCGGCGGGAAGCGGTCTCGGCAGGAGAGTTTGCCCGTGCCCCCGCCGCAGGGCCGCTCTCCAGAGAGTTACCTCGGGCGAAGCCCGCCCTGCGTCCCCTGCGCGGCCGGGAGCGGCGGCGGGCAGCTGGGGGCCGGCGGCGGCTGGTCAGCGTGGGCCTCAGGTGGGAAGGGGCGGTTCTTGGTGAGAGCATCTCGGGGCAGCGGGGCTGAGCAAAGCTGTGCGTGGCCAGTGCGAATGGTATCAGTGAGCGATCCGTGTCGAGTATCGGAACACTCCCGGGGCCGTCAGGATGTGGGAGCTCAGTGATGGAACGTGCCAGACACTGTTCATCTCTGAACCAAACTCACCGCTCTTCGAGGTTGCTGAACTCCAAGCCCACGTCTCACAAACACATAAATACATGTATATATGTATTCTTAAACACTAGACGTCAGACTGGCGATCGGTCAGCAGTGACTGTATTTTGTGTGAGTGTTTCCGTGCGGGTGCTGAGCAGGGGCCGCCTGTCACGGGGAGGCAGCTGAAGCCAAGTGGGTGCTCACTTGCGCACGCTGCTGCGCCGCCTGACAAAGGTGGTGTTCCCTCAACAGCAGAGAACAAAAGAATGATTCCTTATGCCAACACCTACGTGTTTTCAGTGTTGTCTTCCTAGGCATGCTATTAGGGTAGTCAAGGAAAATAAAGGAAAAGGGCTGTAAAATAAAGAAGGGCTGTAAAGATACTTTAAAAATGATAAAACAGCTGATCTGCCAGGTACCACTTCACGTTTCCTAAGCATTCCCTCTCCCTGGTTAGAACTTGCCTGTTTTCCTAGGTTGGTTGAGAGGACCATATTTGTTTTGCAAAACAAGCTGTCGCGGGCTGTTGTTAACTTCTGTGTTGCTTTACAGATTTACTGAGCAAGACAGCAGAAGTTGTCATCTGCCTGAAAATCTGAGGTTGTGAAAAGTTAATTGAAACAGTTGAGTTAAATACTGCAATATAGTTACAACTGGAGTAATGAGTACAATTACAAGTATTTAGATGATGTCAAATAATTCAATTTTTTACTTTGCAATCTGTATGATGTGTACTTTTGAGTGTTGAAAGTGGGTGCGTGATATTGCATCTCTTGCCATCTGAACTGCAATATGCATCACAGCAGGGCTGTGTTTTGACGGAGGAACGGTTAGTCAAAGAGACAGTTTCAGCCTCAAGTTAAATTCACATTTCTGCTAATTCTGATGTGGCTGTTGTTAGCATTGTAGAAGCTACTCTGATTATGTAATAGCTTGTATCCACTTACTCTGGCTATTTTTCTTAATTCATTTAAAGTAATTTTTAATTTTGCTGCACATTATATTTTTAAGTGTTAGTTATACATACAGGTGAGAAAATCAGTACTTTTTAAAATTCTCTTGTGTTCATTAGACTGATTTTGAAATTTATATCTAAGAATATGTTCTGCTAGCTTGATTGTAGGTGAGAGATGTTTTATTAGCACTCCAAAGATGTTTTATTAGCAATTACTTAGGTATGTGTTTTTTCCTTTTAAAATTAAAATCAATTTCGAAACTGCTGTGAGAGTAGGATCAGGCAGTTTTGTGTGGGATTAATCCACACAGCATGGTACAATAGTGATTTTTCATGTAGAGCATTTTATTTTAGCAGGCCGAGCAAAAGCAACTGTTTCCACTAATGAAAGCAGGGAGATTGTATATGACTTCGAATGGGGGAACAGTCAAGCCTTCTTATTGCTTATTGTTAATTGGTTTTTTCAGATTTCTGTGCTTTGGTTGTTGGGAGCTACAGAAATGCTTCATGCATATCATCAATTAAAGATCTGCAATTATGCAAGATTTAGAAGGGGAAAGAGACGAATATCTTTAAAATTGGTTTTTTTTTCTTTCTTCTGTGTATTAAAATGTTTTTCTTTCAAAACTGGAGTTGTGGATGACTGATGTACATGCTGCATCCTGCAACATGGTGTTGTGGATGTTTAGCAGTTGCAATGGTAGCAACTAAAGAAAAAATAAAAATAGATTCTGTAATACATTAAAAAAAAACTTGCAGATGTATTTTAGATCTATGTCTGTACTGTAGTATTTGTAACATCAATGTATTCTCTATTTTATTATGTAAGATACCCTAACTCTAATACAGGTGCTCTTGTAATTCTGGTATACTGGTAGGTAAGCAGACACAAGGTGTTTAGAATCTGATTATGTGTTTTATATCCATTATTTTCAGACTGCTTCAGAGCAGCTGACTGCTAGGCTGCTGGAGTAGTGTGGTTTACTTCCTGTGCTTCATTGGAAGGGTCACTAACTTCATGAATCCTCACACTAGTAAGAAATACGGTTTGGGGGAGTTGGACTTCACATGTCTTTGCTTACAAAGTTCTTGACATGTTTGCATACAACTTGCAATACTAAAAGTTGACATACATGTTTATATTCTATATACATAATGTATTTGTGTGTACATATTTGCACGTAGAATTGAAATTATGGAAATTTTGTTCTTTACATATGCACGTATTATTTACAGATTATATTAAAAATCCTGTGGGGATTTTTGTTGTTGTTGTTTTGTTACTGGTTTGGTGAATCAGCTAACCAAGACAAGAAAATAATCTAGACATTCCTTATTTTTTTTTTCTCCTTTCAAATGAGCTGCTGTTTATTGATTGCCTTGTCCTGCTATCCGTGACCAGCCCTCTTGAATGAAAGGAAAATGTAGATTAGAACATTAATTGTATGCTCAATCGCTTCAGCAAGTGGATCTGGTGATGATGAGTGCTCCTGAAATAAACTTTGGTCTGAGGTATAATCTCATAGACATGAGATTTACTGGATGTATCTACTGAGGTTATCATAGTCATGGATGAGGTGTTAAAATCCTTTAATAGCCTTTTCTCTTTTTCCTTCCTTCTCATTTATCTCTTTCTTTAAGCACAAAGTACATTTTAGAAAACTGTGACAACTAAGCACAAAGATAGTGTTACCTAGTAATTTGGAAGACAGCAGGAGTTTAGCTATGCAGTGGTAATGTGGGAACGTATTTCCCCACAGTATGTATCCATTTTGTGTGTCTTACTACTTTTCTGTAAAGGCATGTAAGCAATTAAGGATACCCCCTGTACTATACAATGCCTTCAGATAATGTAAGTGCTCAATAAGTCTCTGTCTCCCTGGATCCTTTCCAGTTCTAGTGTGGGAAAGACGGGTTAAAGCTGAAGTGAAACTGGTCTTACTAATAGCAGGGTGTTGTAGTTTTGATTGCCCTAAAGAAGATAAAGAACACCTGTTATTCTGGGCAAATACAATTTTTCTTCTTTTGTTCGTGGGATAACATGGCTCTTCTCCCTCTGCACTAGACCTCACTGCTCAGAAGCAGCATCCTTTCCTAAACTCCTAAGCATGTCTTCTGTGAGGAGTATGTACTTACACAAAAACAATATTCACTCAGCAATCGGCATGCTTGTGGGACACAAAGAAAGAGGGTAACACTTCTGTTTTAGAGACTTCTCTCAAGGGAGAAGTTGACTGAATAATCCAAAAGGATTCCTGACTAAGCAGATTTCTGGTGTGGTCCAGCAATCTTCTGAGTCAAGTACTCTGGTATTACTGCTTTCTTCACACTTGGCTCATCTATTCAAGTTACTCATATTTCTTCTTTGCACTGTAGTTGCACTATATTTTATTTCCCTCGTCTTGTGAGCAGCAGTTTGGGCTCAGATCTAATGAGATCACTCCATGAATCAGCAAACTAGGCTTATACTGCTTTTATTGTCATCTGGCCTTGACGGGGAGCAGTTCTCAAAGGTGATGCTGATATTCTGCAGTTGATGGAATGGCTCATAAGGTCAGAGATAGCTTGATTATATATAGCAACAGCCCTCCTGCTGCACTGGGTTGAACTGAACCAGCCACATCATTTACTATTACTCTGGTCAAGATGCTGTAGACATTGAGGCTTTTATATGAAACGTTGCTTTTATAATGATAGTTCAGCCTCAAAGGTAACCTCAGCTGACTCTCATTTAATATGACACAGTAGAATTCCTAGTGGATCTGGGTGACATGATACAAGGACTGTATGGGCATGTATATGTATTTTTCGGCAACTATAAAAAATGCATTCGAATGACAATACATAGTCTTAAAAGTGTTTCTGGTGTGTAGTGAATACATACAGATTTGATTTTTGTACTCCCTAGGACATCTAGTATCAGTGATTTTTTGCAACAAAAAGGAGGCTAGAGAGGATACAAATTTTGGAAGAGGGTGTACAAACTTGTTATACTTCCAGCAGCCCAAAACCTCATCTGGGGAGATTGGGTGGGGCACTGATGGTTATTTCTGTTGAAAACTTTTTGTAGGCTGTAATATTTATAGAGTTTTTGCTTACTTCATTGTGTGTTAGGCAAAATCTGATCATTCAGGTGTAATTCACTTGTGTGTAAGTGGATGCATATGTTCACTGACAATAACTTTCTCAGTTCTTTCCCTATTTTTTTGTTTTGTTTTGTTTTTGTTTTTGTAGTTTATTTTTTTGTAAGATGACCTGCAGAGCCTTTTCCTTTTGTGTGATTACTACTCACTAAATGCTTAATTCCGTTGAAATTGAATAGGATATTGAAATTGCTAACTTCTATGAAAAGACAGACACTGGAAAGAAAATAACTTAAAAAACTATTTCTTTTCAACTTTAAACCAATTTCTTTATAAAAACTAACAATAGAGCCTTAGCAGTAAATAGCTGTAAAATGCATTTATATCTTGCTGATTATACTATCAATTTCTCTGTAATTCTTTAAGTTACTAATTTTCTGTCATTTTCTTTATATAATCAGCTTTTGTTTCCTAGGGTTGCAGGGTTGAGCTTCAGCCACTAACACATGCAGATACTTCCCAACAAAATGATTGTTTTACCTGGAGAGCTGTTGTCTATCTTGGCCCGTCTGTCTTACCAGCTCAGACCAGTGCAGGGTACGCTCATGCATGCTGATCCTGCCAGTACCTGCTGGTGCACATCTCTGTTGTGTAATGCAGTTGTGTGCTCACACATAAGCTTAGAGTGTTCCTTTAAAAGAAGGTGGAGTGGATAAAATGCATACTGTTTGAATGTCCTTCGTATAGGGCCATTTACAGATGCGTGTTAGTGTCAATCTTAAAATTAGGAGTTAAATGGGAAATGTGTGCTGAGCTCCAGAAGAGAATGCCATTAAACTGATTCCTAAAATATCCATGTGAGAGAAGTATGACAGCTAAGCCACAGCTCTGCCAATGGAAAGGTTTCAATGGCAGGTCACTAGTGGGTGCTGGGAGCCTATTACTGAGGCAGAGCCACTGTTAGTGGGGTTTTGTCTGAGTGCAGGTCCCAGTTACTGGTAGGAACTCCAATTTGGTTCCTGCCTTGATTCCTGTAACCGCGCAATTGGATCCGAATTGCCTGTGTCTCTTTGCTGCTCCTGCTTCTGCCTCTGTCTCTGATTAACAGGCATTTGCCAAGGATTTGCTCTTGGAAAGATAAGAGCTTCTGGTATGCTGCCCCTTTCTACACATCTGCAGACCAGTGTCTTATTAGTCCATCCAAAATATTTAGTAAATGAACATTTGGGATACTGTGTTCCCTTAAATCTATCTTTGTTTCTGTCAACAGGGTTGACACCTGAGCTGAACAGTGTTTATTTGATCATATTTTGGGGGAGTAAGGGGGGAGGTTTGTGCTTTCTTCTCGATTTGTTAAATATCCCATGCCTGCAGTAGGTTGATAGTTTATTAGCGTTTGGTGTTTCTATGCCTGTCTCGAGGTGGTCTTGGAGTTTTGAGAAGTTAAAATTACTGCACGAAAGTATATAGCTTTTTTAAGTGATGTAACATTATATAATATCCAGTAGTATGCTTAAGACTGTAGTTGACGCCTTATGGACAATCAGGTGCATATGATGTGTATGAACAGTTCTTGGAGTTGTTCATCTAACAGCTGGATTGCATGGTGTCTCCCACCAGAGTGACTTTCTTCACTCACTGGGCACTTACAGACTTCGGGGGAGATCCAGGTCAAGGGAAAGGAAGGGAAACATGCGAGTCTGATCATTTGAAACAGGGAGAATCACTAATGTCTTGCTTTAAGGTGAGCAGTTTCTGACAGTCAGATGGGCTGAGAACTTCTGTCCTCTGTGAGGAAGTGCTTTTAGCATATAGTCCTTACAGAAGGCTAACTCTGTACCATATGGCATCCATCAGTTTCTGGCAATGCCTTTCTGGTTATTCTGAAGTAGCCATATTGCAGCCAGGGTGGGAGAACTGGAGTCTTTAGCACAGTCAGTTGTAATCTTGGAGATGGTTTTCAGGTGGACCTGTAACACAAAGCTGTGACTTCTGCACAAAAACCAGAGACTAAACTAATTTTTTTCCTATGTAGTTAATACCTCTCTTAATAGCAAATTCTGCTGTTGTTAAGCTTTAATGTTTCTGAGCAATTGTAAAGCCTCATGTAACTCTTACTGATGTAGCACAATCAAATTTTAACTCTCAAGGCAATTGTACAGTTACTAAGAAAGTTTAAGAATTGTGAAGGAGTGTTACATCCAGTTAACGATGTTACGTATTTTTTAATATGTAAGATACCTATATATTTGTATATTGGCTATTAATCCAAGTTATGTTTTGCACAGGGAGGAATGAAATGCTAAGGTTCTCCAGACTACCTACTATCTCCAGATACCTTAATAAAGTATCTTTCAGGTTCACTAACCTAAAATTCATTTTAATGTTGTAAATGATGCACTTTAAAGTTTGGTGTGAAACATTGAAAAGCCTTCTCTGCGCTCACAGGTCACACTAGGATAGTTAAAACAAAATACCTAAATCACTTGCATTTTTTCTCAGTGCAGGTGCAGTAGAAGCTTACTTTTAGTAATATCTTTGTTGTATTGGTTTCTCCTGTATGGATGAGGGCAATAACCTATAGTACTAGATTAAAAAAAATAAATCTAGCTGACATAGTGCACACTGGTGCACAAACACCGGTTAGAGCTTGGAATGTGTTCATTGGCATAAAATCTTACATTCTTGAGGCTGTTTGAGTATTTGTGCATGCAGTAGTGTTTGTCCATCTTTTGCAAAAGCTGGTAGCTCTATTTTTATCAGTAGTGAAATAACATATGGTGTCATCACATCTACTCACTGCCCATTTGCCATCCTCTGAGATAAACTTAGTATTTTTTAGTTCCACAAGCAGAAAGAGAAAAAGGCTTAATAGAAATGATGCTGAAGCCCTTGCTTCAACATTGGGATTTCTTCACTCCATTTTCACCTCTGTTCCTGACTGAATTCAGTTCTATATGACATTGTATAGATACCAGAACTTCCACTGGGACTGCTGTTTACCACATCCATGGGACTCCCATCTTTTCACTGAGAAGGGAGTGGAAGTGAAGACTGCACTTTCCTATGGTGTTTGACGGAACTTTAAACTATGAAAACTGCTTTTGTACCAATACTGTCTACCTTGAAATGGTACAAACAAGCTAAACTGCCTAGGCTAATGAGAGATGCTTTCCTGCAGTGGCAGGGAATTGCTTATTTGGAAATAAGACTGTGCTCTATAGCTCAACGTGAAGAGCCTACTCAAAAGCAGTTCCTGATCACAGAAGTAATGTGAAAGGAAGATCAGAGTGGTACATTGTAATATCCCTTGTGCTTGCTGTTCCTGGTGTCTGTTGTCACTGTGTGATGTATCTATTGCTGAGACGCAGTTGCCTCTGTAGTTGGAGATAGACTGCTTGGGCTGCTTTTATTAAGGGGACTGCTCGAACAGGGTATGTTCCTTAAAATGCACAGAAATTAGCCTTGAGATGGCAACTGCTGAAACTTTGTAAGTGGGCAGCATAAATGTGGAATGCTAGTCTAAACCAGTGGGCATTACACTGTGACAAAGCAGACAGAATTAAACCTACATGAAGTGAAAGTGAGTTCAGAAATTTTTTGGGTGGTGGGTGAACTCCGCCTCTCATCAGCTGACTGTCAGGGCTGTGGCTCTCCTGAACTCTGCTATAGCAGATGAGACCAGTGCTTTGTCAAGACCAGAATCCCCCTTGCAACTGGTAAGACCAGTTGCTTCTGTTGAAAACAAAGCCTAGGAAATGAGTGGGTCACGAACATGTGCTTGCTGACAAGCTTTTCTGCATTTGTCCATTAGATTTTCTTAAACTTCTCACTTCAATACTTGTGGTTGTCCAAAGCATACTTCTGGATGAGGTGATCAGGTCCAGTTTGGTATAATTAATTTCTGTTATGGGCATCATGTTGGAAAGAAACCATTGAGATAAAGAAAAGCAGGTGGTTAGACCACAAGCAGAAACGTGTTGTATATATATTGAAGCAATAATTGAGTGGTAATTGAGTGGTTGATCCTTATCTGTCAAGTTTTCCCACACAGTAGTATGAGAGAAGGGTGAGAACTGATATGATAAGAGAGTAGCCTGAAAATATGAACAGTTCTAGCACCAAACATTTCCCAGTATTACAACACTTGTACTAAATTAACAGTGATTGCATTGCTGTGATGATGACAAATTGAACTGTAGATGGAGTCCTGGGGGTTCTGGTGGACAAAGATTCTTCTTAGTGGTGTACAGTGAAAGGACAAGAGGCAAAAAGCATTTGATATGCAGGAAATTCTGTTAAAACATAAACTTTTTCTTGGGATGGTGGTGAAACACTGACAGGCCAGCCAGAGAGGCTGTGGAGTCTCCAGTTGTGGACATACTCAAAAAATATGGGCATGGTCCGGTACTAATGGGCCATCTATCAGACTTGGTGATCTCCAGAGGTCTCTTCCAACCCTGGCTTTTGTGTGAAATCATAAACCTCACTGAATGGCATCAGTGCAGGGTTCCAGGGTGCTCCTGAGAGCTATGTCTGGATGAAGTCTGTAAACTGTTGGAAAACTGAATAGGACAGGATTAAGTTGAAGTTCACTGTAAGCCTACAGAAAAAATTAGGGCAGAGCACATAACTTTCGATTGAATGGACATCTGGATTTTCCATTTTCTGTAGGATGGATCTTCTGATTTTATTGTAGTCTGGTGTGCAAGCAGATGGGATGTAAATTGAGAAACAGATGTGGACCTCCTCTACCTAAGACAGGAATTACCTTATGGGTACCCAAAATGAAGTCTGAGTTGCTTTGAAATAAACACATTCTGTTCTTTTCTAGGATAGATGCTTTGAGTCTCCTACAGCATAAAATTTGATTGTAACAGGCCATTTTGAGGATAATTTTAGTTTTGTTCCACTTAAGTTGTTTCTTCTCAACACTGCAATATCTTTAAGATAATTTTGGTTCTGAAAAAATTCACAGAGGTGCTTCGACAACAGAAAACAGAAATCACATGCCTTACTGGAAAAGATTTTATTCTCTTTGTGTTCAAGAACGGGAAAAAAAGAGAGAAGCCAGTCTTTAGTTTCACATTCACTGATTCTTTATATTGGTAATAAAATGCATAGTTGAAAATATATTGGTATGTGTGTGTGACAAAGAATAATTTATAAACCACAGTGGCATCATATCACTCTGATGCAATGTGCTTTTTTATGTTTTTTTTTTTATCATTGCATTAAAAATAGTCATAAGGAGTGAATGTAAAATATTGGCTGGTCTAGAAAATGAGATATTTCAAAATGTCACTTGTTGGGTCGATAATGAAACAGTTTGATATTTGACATAAGAAGCACATCCTATCTCCTAATTGGAGCATGTGTGCTAATCTGGAATTGTTATTTTCTAGAGCATTTATAAGAAACATGAAAAATGCTTGGTTTTCTTCCAGTTTGGAATGAAATGGAAAGTTAGAAATGTCAAAATTTTATCAGGAACAGATGTCCTGACTTTCAGCCAACACTGATAAATGGGTTTGGTTACCAAGACAAGGATGTAGAGATAAAAATTAGATCTCTATAGCATTGCCAGCCTCCAGAAGCATACATTCTTCACCAGAGTTAACCAGTTTGTATCTGTATGCATGATGCACAGAAAGTTTCATTGTGTTTTTCATTTTGTTTGTTTCGTGTTTTATTGGAAGAAAAAATTACCTCTTAACAGGTTGGTTTTCTTGAAAATAGATTGATGGTTTGTTAGAGTCATGACAAGAGTGTGAATCTCTAGGCTGACATTTACCTTCAGTTGTCAAGATGAAAAGTGCACTAATTGTGTATGGTCATGTGTAGCCATGGAATTTCAGTAATCTAATCTAGTATTTAGGTTGCTGTTTTAGTAATTAGGAAGCAGAAACAATTCTATCTCTATACCTATATGTACATGCATATAAATATATTAAAAAATATTTTTTTTGCATTGCATTTTTCTTTCCTTGACTAAGTGCCACATTTGCCCCCCTCTTCCATTTTTTCAGGACCAGTAGTATACGTGCAGCCATAAAGTATTAATTTGGTCAGAAAATCTCACACATAGAAGGTTAGTTAACATTTGATGTTAACAAGAATTACTTGCTCTTTTTTTCACAGAGTAAGAAGTGCTCCTGCATGTTGTAGGGTGATGGAGCTGTAGGGTGATGGTGAAAGGGACAATGTGCTGGCCTTGCTACTCCTTCCCCCGGTCCCTTTAACAAGAGCATCTCTAATAGTGAGTAAAGACTGAGCCTGCTGCTCAGTGACAGGCCGCTGGTAAGCACCTTGTGGACCTTCCTGTGTCCTGCCTCAGTTCTGCTCTTGCACAAAGCTACTTTATGGTGGAGAAGAAGGTCTGATACATCTGTGCAGTGGTTGTAGCTCCTGTCTACACGTGTAGGGTGGCCTGGAAGTAGTATTCAGGTGTTGCCCTAGTAGGCAGTGTGCAGCAGCTGCATTGCTGTCAGTCCATGTGACGGGTAGCTTAATGTAAACCCAGGTGTTCTATGCAAACTGTAGTCACTGCCAGAGTAACAATATAAGCAGCTATTAAGAGCTCTGAGTACAAACAAAAAGAAAAAGATAAGTGTCATCCTCATGATGATGATGATGATCATCATGTTTGTTCCACATGTGATGATTTTTTGATTTAGAGAGTATAACTGGGTGTGTGTACATGTTGATGTTAAAACAGGTTGTAGTGATGACCTCCATGACTGTCTCAACAAGTCTGCCACTCTGCTTCACAACAAGGCTTTTTTTGCCTTGCCTGGTAGTGCTGTAGATATTTGTTTATATTGAATGACATAAAGAGGCCTCTGAATGAGTACACTTGCATAATGAACACATTCATTGGATCCACCCTGTATTTTCTTCTAGCTTCCTATCACTGAGCTCTCTTCAACTGAAGGCTTGGCCAATGTTCCCTCTCAGCTTTGCCTGCAGAAGAGCAGTTATCAACCAGAAAACTTAATCACAGGAGTGGGCCTTGCATCGTCCTGACCCTCCACACTTCTGGCCCATGGGAAAGTAATGAAAAGTATATTGGTCTGGTTTTGCTCTTTACATTGAAAGAGTGAGGCTCCTGACCTCAGAAGGTCTAAGTTTGAGAATTACAGTCAAGCAGAGGACTAAAAATTAGTGTGCTTGTGTTTTCTGCTGATTATTTTGAGTAATCCATTACAGAGCCTGGCATCCTTTTTTTATAATACGAGCCTAACTACAGTAACTGCTTATTGCTTCTAAAAAGTTTTCCTATTGTTTAGTGAGAGCTATCACAGATAGTGAGTTTTTAGAACTTAATGCAGTTCTGCTGAACTCCTAAGCTCCTTTCCCCTTGGACAGTTTAGTCCAGTCTTACAGGTGCAATTGCTTCTGTCCCGGAATAATTTCAGAATGTGTCTGGGGTATGTGAGGATAGAGCAGAAGGAGGAAGATGGAAAATTTCACCTTCACACTGGAGTTTTATGGGAATTTTTTTCCCCCCTCTCTTAAATAAGACTTATACGCATAAGGTCTCAGTGATTGGCAGTGGCCATCAACTGTTGAAGCATCCACTTCTGAAGGAGCACCATTAATCAGTCCCATTCCTGGTTTGACAAGGACAGACCTGGAAGAAGATGAAATTAACTACAAAATATGCAGGGCTTGTGGGAATTCTTGCCAGAAATCTGTTTTGGAGAATTCAAATCTTGAAAAAAGGCACTTGCAGCTCCAAGCTCTAGCAGCCACTGAAGAGTTAGCTTTTTTTGCTTCTTAACACCTTCTTAAATATTGTCTTGCCTGGAAATTTTCTAGCTTATTACTTAAAAGAAACAAAAGTTACTCTTCATGATAGCAAAATGTAAGCTGTCAGAGTATCTTAATTTTAATGATATCATCTTGCTTTACCATCCATTTACAGGGTGCCCAGAAGAGTCATACACAGTCAGGGGTTTTTACTTTCTTGTTCCTTACCTCTGAAATTGTATTGAAAGCATAGTAACAACAATAGTAATAGTAAAGGGGATTATTTGCCTATTTTGAAAGGGTATTTTCAGATGCAGGTCTGTAAAGTACACTTAATGCATATTAAGTTGAGAAAGGTCTGAGCAATAAATAATATGATGACTGGGTCACTGGCTGTGTGTAATAAGGCTGTGTAAAGGTGAAAAGCCAGCAGAAGGAAATGCTGATGCTGTTCTACACTAAGCATGGTATAATGCTTGGCATGAAGACCTGTGAGTGGAGGAGGGCTGCTGTGTGTGGCAGTGCTCTATACCAAAGGGATGTGTCCTCTTTATTTGGCTAAAAAGAAATAAATTTTGGAGTTCATTAAAAATCTGTATTTTAATAATGCTTTTGAACACCTGAATGGTATTTAGGACACAAAATTAAAAGTACTTACAAAGTTATTCTCTTGTAATGGTTGCAATTTTAATGAAGGGCTTTTTCCTCTTAGGCTTTATTTATGACAATAGCACACTAGTGGAGTGTGCTTCAGCTCTCAGTTTATAGTTCTAGGTTTAGATCTTTGTCCTGCAGCTGGATTATTTATGGTATAAACAAAATAGTGATAAAATGTAAGTTCTTTTGGTCCTACTGCAGAACAGGCTGAGCGAATTTTGCATTCCAAAGCGACTTAACAGTGCTAAAATAATGAGTAATAAAAGCAGAAGTTGGAATACTTCTGTGCCATCAATAAATATTTGCATTTCGAATGACAGATCATGACAAGTCAACCCCCTCAGGAGTGTGAGTAATGTAGATAATTTTTGTGGAGATGCAGTACAGCAACCACATGACTTGTGGTGTGACAATCTGCTGCTCTTCAATATCTTGACACTTCTGTTGCTTACTTGGAATTTAAAGTTTAGAGAACTAATTACTCACTAAATTCTTCCTGTACTTGCTATATAAAAATCATTAATGGAGAGGTTGAGAGCCAGAGGTGGGAATGGGACAGAGAAGTAGAGTTCGAAGGAGCACACAGGTGTATTCTGGAGTGTGGGAGAGGGGAGTGGGACTAAAAATACAGTGTGTGGGGGGAAAACATGACCATGATGTAAGTCTCTGCACCTGGCTGGAATGTGGTGTAACCAGGCATGCCCATTTGTTTGTGTCACCAGAAACAATGTGTTTGCAACTATTCCCTTCAGATATACTAATAAGGTATATGAGAACACTTATATCCTAGGCAAGGAAGAGGCTTCATGTATATATGTCTTGTCTTCCTCAAGTTGTTCATGGAACAGACCTGAAAATTCTTAAGAAGAATTCAAATTTTACTTATGTTTTTTTGGCAGTAAGAAAGCCATAGTGTTTGTGTCATTGCAGTCCTGTCCCACGTGGAAGAGTGTAGCATGCCCAGGCACTACCCCCATCTTCTTGCAGAATCTTTAATGAAGGCAGATGACAGCTAAGAGATGCCAGCTGGCTAACGTGACCCAAAATGATTATGGACCAGTGTCTGTTTATCTCTGCTGCTGACATCTAGAAATCTGTTATTTGGGAGGGATAGCACACTTTCTTCTCTTTCCAAATAAAGTCAATAATAACCTTCCAGGTTTGGTTGGAAAATGTAGGTACTGTTACTTCTGGAAGATCTTAGTGATAGATTGGATCCTTATCATTCATCATAACCCTGGATGGTCAGTGAGACCAGGAACTGGTCTGAAAGGTAACTGAAAGGAAATACAGGAGATTTATGTTAAATGTCATTAGGGACAGTGATTTGCATCTGTAGAGGTTAAAAGTAGTATTAAAATGAGCCAATTTCTGTTTGGTGAGCTCAGAGTTCCAAGAACAGAGGAATTACAGCTGAGGTGACAAACCTCAATATAGCCAAGAACAATGGGAGACCTTGAGCATGGAGCAAGTAGTTGATATTTGAGTCTTGTGGGCCTTTTGTGGGAAAGAGAAGTATTGCAGTGAGTTGTCTAAAGTGGAGTTTTCTTTGCCCATTGCAACTGCCTGACAAATTCTGCTGTTGGCAAACCAAGTCTGATAAAAGGATTCTTGATTTTACGATAAAAAACATTTCCAATCATCTAGGCAAGGCATCCTTCATGTTCTTAAACTATCACAGTACAAAAGTGCTGCTTAAATCATCTAGGGAACCTAATAGTATGCTACTCTTATGACTTGATTAGCACTAGAAGTTTCTTTTATGACATTAAGAATAATGCCAAATAACTGCTCTTGTTTCATGCTGTACTCTAAGGAGGGATATGTGCCTGTGTGTGTGAGAAAAATGGTAATGTTCTGTAGTAACCCAGAACAGTTATGATTGCCTGGATCATCTAGAAGCACAAGATGTTTTCAGCAATTAATTTATAGACTGAGCAGATGTTCCTTATGGCAAGAACCCAATAAAGGACAAGAGCTGTTCTCTGAAAGACTCATAGGTATTTTCCCAATAACTGAGGCTTAGGAAAAAAATCTGCAAATTTTTTTTCGTTATTGAGAAACACCTATTTCATAAGGGAGATCTTCTGTTAGGTTTGTCATTAGACTATCAGTCGTAAGATACGATTAATGATCTAACAGAAGGGATTTAAACAATTGAAAAAAGAATCACTTTCTTTACTTAATATAGTTTGAATGTTCGTGAGAGCTGTTGTTAAATTGTATAAAACATTAGTTTGAGTAGCTTTTTTAATAAATGAAGGAAAAAGTAATTTCCAGCTTGATTTATGTAATTTCAGCTGGTATTTTAGAAGTAAAAATAAACTTCGCATCATATAGGAAGCAAACCTAGTTGACAATGTTGTTCTGCTAGACATCGTTAAAGAACAGGACCCGTTTCTGATTGAATTATGGAACAAGAAACCATACTGACAGAAATGAAGTTTCTCGAGTTACTGTACAATTTACCTATTGAATAGAATGGTGAAAAAACACATTTTTGAATCTCAGACCGTGTTTCTCATTCTGGGGCAGTATTTAGAAATGAAAGATAAAAGAAGGAAGTATCGTTTAGGTAAATACAGACATACTATCTCACCCTTGTTCAAAGGATTAACACAATGTGAGTTTTGCATTTTTCTAGAAGCAAAAGATCTGTTTTAGACCATCATGCATGAGCACAGCTCAAGGAGAAATACTGAGCATTAGGGTACAGGCTTCAAAACCGAGTAAGTGTGCTGAATGTTGCTACCTGACAATATAGTGGTTCCAGAATGTTTTTACTTTGGCAATTCTCTTACAAATGCTTGTTTTTCCTACCTTGCTTTGTCAGCTCCTCATATCTACCTCAAGAATTTAATCACTGCCATTTCTTTGCTTACCTTCTGATCCAGTATACATTCAACAGAGGGTTCAAATTCCAGATGTCTTCCTGGGTTCAGGTCCAAGATGCTTCCCCTCCCCTCTAAATGTGTTGCTGTCAAAAAACCTAATGAAACAAACATGAACCAACCAGCCTAAAAGAAAGCCCAAACCTTTTCCTCAGGATTTCCATAGTTGTTTATCTGAGGTACTGAGGCAATAATTGTTTATGGCTTGCTGAGTTAAGGGTGAAAAATGATTCAAGACAATGAAAGTTCAACTGTAACTGCTATAGATAAGATACTACTCAGAAACAAAGGCTAAATGGTGCTGATTTAGATGAGTTATGTGTAGCACAGCCTTAACTTCACAGGAATTTAGCCAAAGGCAGGAAGGGTAAAAGTAAAAAAACATCAAAGACAACGGCTCCCTGTGCACATTCTAGAATTTAGGATGCAGTCTGTGTAGTCTGCTACTCAGCTGTATACTGTGCTCCAAATGGCTTTTCTGGGTGGTCTGTGATAGTCCTGGGTTTGCTGGTGAGAGAAAACCAGCAAACCAGAGAGAAACTCTGCATAGCCCCTGTGTGGAAAGTGAAATTATGATGATTTCCATTGATTTCAACTAAGATGGCTCAAGACTGGTTGTGAATTTTGCCAGCCAGATCTGCACATGTCACATTCCACAATGGTCATTATTTTCCATCAAAGCAAATGAACGAGGCACTCCTGCCTATCAGCAGCACCCTCCCCTCTGCCCCCAGCACTTTGCTTTGCCACCACTGGAGTCCCTTGGCTGCTGTCCCAGTCCTCCTCTTAGGGAAGGCAGCAGCAGCACACAGGGCTGCTGTCACCACATGGTTAGAGGAGGTGCTTGCCAGTAAGAGTTGGGACTGGGCCCCCCAGCCTTCAGCTGTCAGCCAACGTCCTGTGGCATTCAACCATATGAAGGTTGTGGTATGTGGCTTGCCAAACCAGTTAGGTTGGCCATCACTGCAATAAGTCAGGAAATTGATTTCTTCACCTTCTTGCAGGAACTTGTCAGGTAGCATATTGCATGTGGTGGAAATATGGTTCAAGAGTGATTTGTTTTAGTATTTGCCTGATACAAAATGGCATATCTTTTTTTTTTTTTTTT